>CM060481.1:10605391-10667891 GCA_030544235.1 Lepturacanthus savala
TAAAGTATTTTATTTATACATTCTACATGGAGGAGGACGTCAATGGTCTTGTTTTGGCTCCGATCTTTGGTAAATGTCTATGATATGGTTAAAAAAGATGAAATAGTTACTTCAAGAGTTTGGCTTTTGTGAGTACGGTCAACAATCCAGTCTCTATTGCACTGTTTCACATTCTCACAAGAACTAGCAGTGTTTATTAAAGCTGAGAGATCTGTTCCAGAGATCTTTAGAGCTATTAGTGATTTATTACTCACTAGTCATCTCTGCAGAGTGCAGCATTTTTCATTCAACAGCTCTATGTGTCTGATGAAATTAGTCTTTAATTTCATGCAAGTTCAGAGTCATTAATGAGTGACTAAATGAATTTAAATAAACATGTTTACTGTGGAACATTAATATGCTGAGTTTATTAATGCAGCACATGTGCCTCAGTGCTTGGCTGATCTGAACATGCATTTCTGTTCAACACATAGCCCACCTGTCAAGGAGAGGTCTTGCATTTTTTATAAAAAGGAAATATAAGATTCAGTTCCTCTCCCTGCTCCAATAACTTTTTTCCCCAGGCTCTTTCTGTAAACATCTTATGTACACTGTACAATCTTGGTATACTTTCAAACAACTTAATGTACATAATAAATGTCTCCTTGCCTCACTATATGTGCAGTATGTGCCTAAAATAACAGGACAAGAAATCCCTGTAAAGCGTGTTTCACATGCTGTACAGAGAACATGATTTATTCACTTGTGACTAATGAGGTGATAATAATTACTTACCCTATTCTGGAAAAAGGATGCATGAAAATGTGCTGTTGTTGCTGATATAGATATCAAACTAATTTCTTCTGAACTAGGATTATGTAAATAAACTTTCTCCATTTTTGGCATTCCAACAGGCCTGCGAATGAAGAAAAACACATATGAGCGAATAGACACATTAGGTAACACAACATAGAAATTCACAAATTTCCCAATAGTTCTATAAATATTTGCTTTTCTTTTAGGATTTGTCTTTTCAAGAAATTGAGAACTAATTCCGGAAGCTCTGACTGATGTAAAACTTGAACAGAAGCGCTATTAGATCTCACAAAAGCATGGAACTCACCACAAGACGGTCAGTAAAAAGACAAATGGAACCTTCCTGTTTATCCACACCACAAGATGACTAATGATGGACTTGTTAATTTGATGCAAACGGCCTATAATAGGGGGTTTGTGTATTACAACCCATTAACTGCATATAGTGAATTTTGCATTACTGCTAATAAGCAACCAAAGCAAACCATGAACTCTCTGATTTATTACCTTCCAGGCAGCATGTGGTTTTTATCATTTCAATGTGGTATAAAAATCAACTGTTAACCAACAAGTCCTGAAACTTGGGGAATTTTAATGACCCTCCCTGCTCACAGACACATAATTATGCAATGTTGAAGTACCTTTGGTTACAGAAAGAAGCATGCTCAGTATTTACAGTAAGGGATTCTTTAAACGGCTCTTTAAACTGTTCTGTACTTACTACTGTTGATCAAAATATGAAAAACAACCGTCTGGGCCATTAAACGGAAAGTGAGTGAAGAGGCATGTGTGATGCCTCCAACACAAATGAGGCAGAGATAAAGTACACTGCAACTAAATTTGAACTTTGATGAGCCAATTTATTGGTACTTATTCACCCTGCCTTCGTTTCCAGCATGGAACAGGAAGGTTGAGTATTTCAAGGTCTCATTCTCATGCTCCCAAAACATTCACAACTGATAAGTGGATTGTTTATTGCACAAGTAGGACAGGGGAGGACAGGCTGGGACAGCTGGGTCATTGAGCGAGTGCAGGGGTACCTGCCTCTCCGAACGCTACTAAATCATCCGCTCTGGACCCTGGTAGGCTACCCTTGAGGCTTGGCCGCACCATATGGGTGTTCACCCGCTGTCAGAGGGGAATATGATGCACTGACGCAGGCTTGGGTGGACTATGGTGCGATGAAATGTGGTTTTGTTAGGTGCATTCCATAGATTGCTAAAGAGCTTCCTCAGCAATCTGTTTGTTGACAAGTGACAGCCTGGCAAAGTTTAACTCATATTCAAGAGCAATTGGACGCACTGCCTGAGCACCTGTGTTTATTATCCACTGGATATGGGAGGTGTTGCTTTTAATATTAGGCTTAAGCTAAATGCTTTGTTTTAATGGTAATTTACTTCTTCATCAACACCAGAAAAAAACAAAAGTTTAACAATGCCAAATGTAATTGAAGCAGACATCAAACACAAAACAACACAAAAATATTACATTTGTAAGAATATTACATGCGACACTCACTGTTCGTGAAAGTCCAACATTGGAGGCTCAAAGCGTATAGGTCTGCAATTCCCACGGTGCGGGGACGTGCTGCAAGAGACAGGAAGATGTGACAGGAGGAACAGCAGGACAGGAAAAATAGAATCCATGTTTGTGTGAACTTCAAAACAAGTGGCAGGCTAAACACACAGGCCAGACGGCACGGTGTGCACCCAGGTTTCTTTTAACAATGGATTTAGAAAGCCATGGAACCGCTCCCAACTGCAGCAGACTATTTCCATGTGTGAAATCTTCATGAAAATCCAGAAACTGGAGCCACATCACGGATAAACAAATTCACCGGACGAGGGGGAAAAAAAAAGGCAGCTTCATAAGGCGACGCTTTTGAGCATTGGTTGCACCCGTATGGTGGTAGGAAAGCCATCGACTCACCAAACCTGTTCAGCAACAGGTGTGTATCTTCACAAAAGACAAGGCCATCCTCAAAGAGGAGCAGTTCTTCTTTGGCAGTAGTATAAAAAGAACATTGTAATGAGAGCCTTTATTTAATACAGGTGTGGCACATTATCAAGTTTTATTCATTTGATGGCTGAAATGCAAACAGCAACTACGACATGTTTTACAAAGAACGTACAGAACTGTTCCCAGAGACGTTGCAATGTCTGACAAAGATATTAAAAGCAAGGTAAAATTACATCTTCATATTTGTTTATCCCCCCCCCCTTCTCTCAGCGTCTCCTTCTTCACCACTGAAGTGTAATTACTCCAACATCACCCAGGAGTCAGACAATTTACCAGAGATCAATTTCACCTATTTACGGTCTGCGTGTGAGGGAGCAGACAATGGCCATGGCAGCGTGCTCAGAAAGCGGAGCTCACTGGAGACGGGATGGATTTCCATCCCCTGAGGTGCAACGAATTCCGCACAGAGACAGGGACCTGGACAATCATCGAATCTTCAGCCTGTCCTCACTTCTCTCATTAATATAACAACTCCTAACAAAATTCTTGCGGGATTAAGGATTCAACTGTATCCTGGCTGTGAATTCTGCATGGCCTTTTGCTTAGTGCTTCAGAGCTAATGTGTTGAATGTCAGTGTGTAATTGGAGTAGCTAGTCGTAGGGGGGTGGGGAGCAGGGGGGACACGACACGGGAAGAGTGCTGCCTCTTGGCCTCAGATCTGTATATGTCGGGCTAATCTTAGGGTGAGTGCAATAAAAAACAAAACAAAAACTCTGACAGAAAAGCATTTTCAGTCCTGAGCAAGTGACTCGCAAGTTGACAGCCGAGTTATAGGGAGGAGACTATAATTAAGAACAAAAAGATGAGTATTTGCAAGCATCTTCAAGCGCTGCGCAGAGACTACAAACCCCAGATGATCAAGGAGAAGAAAAAAGGGGAAGTTCAACATTTTAAACTCGTCTGAAACAAACAAACAAAAAAAAAAAAAGTCAAAAATGCCACCCTCCTCCTCCTCCACAACTCTGTTGAGGGAGTGGTCATGCTATGCCCGTGCAAGATAACCCTTTTTATGGATTAGAACACACTGTACAAATAGTAAAGGCTCACTGTACACTGTAGCCAGACAAAAACACACGAGACAATTTAGGACAGAGTAGCTATGGGGACCCATGTACAAAAACATACATGATGTGATCAGATTTCCTTCCTTGTTTTGCTCATATAGAAACAAAAGTTTGATCCGTTCTACCTGTTGGAACAAATTTGTCTGTGTCACACTGTTAAAGATATCCTCTTATGCGTTTTGTCCATAAATTACGATTTTCAATGACTCATTACATAAGAATGTTACCCTGTAGCCTTCAAAGGATTTAAGATTCTAAAGTTTCTTTGTGAATGACAGTAGAAAGCAAACTAACTTCCCCAAAGCACCTTTCTATCAGCGTCTATTGACTGTGACGCAACATAGTTGGCAGCATCTGAAGTAAGGCTCCATTGTGTATCGGGTGAAGTAATTAAAAAAAAGCAGTACACAACCGTCGACTTCTCTTTAACTCAATGTGGCTACAAACTATCTGCTGTAAAACTCACATTAAACACATCTGTGGTCAGCCTTGTCAGGCTCTTCCAAGTATGCAGCAGGTATGGCGTGCGAGAGGCACACTGCGGTTTGGTCGCACCAAAGCTGCTCAGCAACATACACAGTGGTTTACTATAGTTATATATGACACATGACTGACAGACTTGGGGGGGGGGGGGGGTCTTTCTTTCTCTAATGGACATTAACAACCTTGTTACAGTAGTTCGCACGGTTTCAAGTTCTTGCTTCATAGGCTCTGGCAGCTTGTGATTATGATGCTCAAGCCTTTTATTTTCGGTTGATACTGTGTAGCCTGCCAGATGTAATAAAATGCCCGCCAAGGTTCGTTATCCTATGATCGCAGTGACTGATGACACATTCGCATATTTGTCACAGAGTAATTTTTGGTGGTGCGTTTGTTGTTTGCTTCTTTTGTTTGTGGATGCTACAGCTCAAAGCGTGACAACATGTGATGTAAAAAAAACGCTGCTGTTTTGGCCCCTTGTTTCATTTCAAGACGTCCTGGGGCTATGCTTCCACCTGCCACTTTAACTTTGCAGCAACCGTTTACAAAACAATGCGATCCACTACAGCAGCGCACAATACAGACTCCAAAGCCTGAATCATCTGTTAGCGCCTCAACATAATGGGAGCATAATACAGTAGTATCTACTGTAGAAGTCTTCTTATTAGATTTCCATACTTTATGTAACATGCAATCTGATCCCCCCCCCCCTCCAGCATCTTCCTGACTATGAATATTTGGGATGGTGTCATTTAAATACAAAAACATTTGATTTGAGTTCTGCAACAAAAGAGGGGGAAGAGAATTCTGAAATGACTTACCTTTGTTGATATAAACTAAAATCAATGTCAGAGTCGGCCTGCAAAAAGAACAGACATACGCAATTATTTAAATGTGATTACACATTTTATTATTACATTCAGAGGAAGGTGGATTAGTAAATTAATGTTTTGTGTCTGTGGTTAGTTAGCAGTACAATTTTTAGGGGGATCAATAAAGTTAAAATAAAAAAAAGAAATGCTCTCACCTGTAAAAGGCCTCCCTCACCAAAATGTAGAACTTCTAGAATTGTGTCTGACTGAATGAATGCTGTGAAGAAAACAGGAAGACGTAAGTATCATCGTCATCAAGAACACAGGAAAACATTCTTTTACATTTATCAGATAGACATACTAAAGAAAGATAACTAAATACGTCGACATTTGAAATGTATGTCACTTAGCAAACTACCAAAATGTGTTTTACTGATTTACATGGCAGAGCAGAGACCATTTTCAGATGGTGACACTGTCAAGATTCAGGTTGAACAGTAGCAGACAAATGTCAATCAGGACTGAGCTGAAGGGTGCAGAATCAAAATAGCTTTCTGCTAGTAACTCCACCGTCCATGTCTCTAAAGAAAAAGGAGTCTGTTAGCAGCCATTATATCTTTCTGAACCACAAAGTAATATTACTACTAAAGATAACTCCCCACTTGAACTTTAATCTCTTGTACTTTCAGAGCCGACCTGATAAAGATCAGGCTTGAGATCTGGGTTCACTCTCCCCTCCTTTGCTTGATGTATTCATACGTTTGATGTTGCATCCTTGTCATACCGAGGACAATCATTTTACGTACCACTGTCAACACGGGACATACTCATGTTTTTCTGCATGCTATAGTCATAGTGTTCTACAAGAGCATGAGCCTTAGTCAGTTACAACCTAAATATTCTCAATAGTTGTGTGAAAAAGGACAGGAAGTGTCACTGTGAGCTGCTGCTGACATGGTTTAAGCTCGCCTCTCTGAAAAGGTGGAGTAAATCCGTAGCAATAGCTATTACTCAAACTATTATCAAGAGGATTTGCAGGACCGGTTCAACAGATATGCAGGATGTTTCTTGTGTTACTCACAGCCGCTTTAAACTCAACTCACGTTTATTATGGTTTTCGCTCTAATGAGAAACTTTTCACCTGACACCAGCACCATTGAAATCTCTCAGCTTGTGCTGCGAGATCATGTTCACGGTCTTTTTCTAACTTTTTTACTGGGTTAGACACGTATTGACAAATTACTTACTGGTTACTGGCTGCGAACCTTGTTTTAGATTAAACTGTCTCAGCAGATCAGGATGATCTTATCACTTTATGTAACATACCACAGATCCTTGATCTTCACAGATTTTCAATACAGGTATATCAGAAAGCTGAAATTAAAGCTGATGTTTCATGGGGAATGATCTGTTTACTGCTTTTTGTAAATTTGTTGCATTTTTCCACATTCAAGTCCATCGTTAATATGAATAGAATTTCCTTACTGTGTCAATAGATGAATGCAAGCCTTGGGTTGCTCAAAGTGAAACCTGGTGTTTTTCCATCACATTGAGTAATTACTTTTCTTGTTAACCAGCACTAAAATTTGCTCAACGCTCACATTATTATTTTGTATTATTATGCATGGGCCGATGGTTGCAAAAGAGAAGCCAGGAAGTGAGATATGTTAACAGACTAAAAATGTGAATCTGTACTGATAGTTTCAACGGGGAGGCTATTACCACCCGGCAGCTATCAAAGTTAACAGGGAGCACCGTTGCTCAGCTTGCTCTGTTTCCTTTGGTAGAAGCGTGACAAAGTGACCCAACAGATAATGTTTCACGGCTTTAACAAACAGTGTTGCAACCGTTGTTGGTACCAATGTAAACAATTTACAGGCAGAAGACGAGCCTGTCCGAGTTGGCAGAGCTTATCTCTGGATATGGACAGCAAGACTTTTACGACTGTGACCCGACATGATCAGCAGACCCGACAGCTGGAGGAAAAAAACATGCGGACTGATCATTTGGACTGATCAATGCCAAGCTGGAAACAACCCAGGGTCAAAATCACAATGCTCAGCCACGTTTACAGATAACACATAGACTGTGCCAAGGTATTCAGCTTCAGTATTCAGACTTCAGCTAATTCCAGTGTGAGGAAGTAACGTTAAACTGAGAATAATGTAGGCAGTGTGTGTGTGTATATATATATTTACAGAGAGAGAGAAAGAGCGAGAGATTATGTGAAAAAGTGGCTTGTGAAAGATAACAGTAGTATACATGGTTTAAAAATGTGTTATGCACTTGTGTAATAAGGTGCTTTATAAAGTTTATTAAACAAATGTGATACACACATATTATATTAAGATGCAGTACTTCTATTAATCTAACACAAGTGTCAAAACATGGCTCCACATTTATGACTGAATGCTATCATGTGTTAGTGATAAAAACAAAGGGGCTAATGTACTATCACGCAGGTCTCCAACAGGGGGTCCGTGTTCCCCAGGAGGTACTCAGAATTACTGCAGGCGGCCCACCAAGTTATAGTTTCCAAATATTTTGACCAAATGTCTGATAATAGACATAAATACGAATCAAACGTGTTGTTAGCTTAAATAAATGAGTAAGGAAAACATTATAGGCATGCGTTAAACGATATCAAGGTATGTTAATAGTATATGATGTTTTTATACAGGTTTTATATGAAATGTGTTCTATGGGTCCCTAATCCGTCCTTGAACTGAAAAACAATGAAAACCCCTGAACTATAATAACATAGTCTGCGTTAAGAGTTTTTATGTTGGCACATTTTGCTGAGAACACTTCTGTACCTTTACTTAACATTCGAATTAATGACTTTTACTTGTTCCTGAGTGTGTTCAGACCAGAGTACCGGGTTCAGTAGAATGATTCGGTGTGTTTTCCTAACTTATCCATATATGGGTGCTGACAACATGACAACAAGCTACGGCCGAGCTAACGCTCCCGGTCACGTTAAAAGGCCACATACAGCTACCGTAAACCGACACGTCCGTGTTACTGTCGGAAACACTTCATAATGACAGCTCTGAGTGTAAACCCGCTAATGTCCCGGAGGTAGGCACATTACAGAGTGTTATAGAAGAGTTAATGTTAGCTGTGATAAGTTGGCCCGCAGCCGTAACCTCAACCCACACTTTGGTAGAAATGTCTGCGGAAGTTAGCGCCGCAGCTAACGCGGACGTAGCCAGCCAAGTTACAAACCTTGTTTATTCGCCCGCGTCGTGTGAATAAAAGCAATAAATAACATCCTGAATAATCCGACACATGATGTTCTGGTTCTGGTTCTCGTGTGCCACAGGCGGGGACTCTCGGGGCTTCCGTGGCTCGCCATGCTGCGGCTCTTTCTGTTAGGACAACAACCGAGGATCGGGTGCGCCGCGGCGGACATGTCCATGTAAACCTCCGCTGACTCTGTCAATCATAGCCGTGAAGGGGGGGAGACGAAAAAAAAACTCCGACTCCGGCGAGCAGCTATCTACTGAGCAGGAGGTTAGCCTCTGTTCTTCCTCTTCGCTTCTTCTCTTCCTCTTCCGCTTCATATGTGACGCCTCGCGGGTTGACACGCACGCAGCGGTGATATACTGCAGCCTGCTGCAGCGGAGTGACCGCGGCCCTACAGCCGCGCTGCGGTCGCCGTTCAGCCGCCACACCGCCGCTTAAATCCGGTAAAAGGCAAAGATGTGCCGTCCTTTTCTCGCTGTTTTCATCTTTGTCTGCTTTATATGAGTTTAGGCTGCTATCAAATCTCTGAAAAGCACCCTGGCCTATTTACTGCGTGTACTGGGGGGATCTCTATATACAACCACTAATTCTAATATAAAATAACAGACGTCCAATAGGTCAAATAGTACATTTTAAAAAATAAAATCTTTAAAGATTGTTTAAAGTTGTTGCCATTTTAAAAGTTTAGTATTTTATTTTAATGCTTTTCAAAAGTTTGGGTTCATCCACCATGACTTGTAAAATGAATAAAAATATAGTCAAGACATTGACAGTGTTAGAAATATTGATTTGTATTTGAAATAATATATATATTTTTTCCTTCTGGACAACTTGTTAGTTGGCTGGTTAAATCACAAACCATATCTTACACATTCAAATATATTCATATATAAAGGAGGACTGAATCAAAACTTGCCAAACAGGAACAGGAACAGGAATTGCTGGGTTTAAAACCACTTGACACAACAGCATAAAATATGACAGATTATTATAGATCAAAGCTCCAAATTCTCTTTACAATTTGCTCCACATTGACATTCTGTTTGTACACAAATGCAATCGGCAATAATAACCCAATAACATATAAAACTTTACTTAAGTACAATTTTAAATGCAGTATATGTTTATATGAACATTCTGCTACTTTTATTTAAATAAAAGACTTTGAATACTTCATCCTCTACTGCTTCAGTTTTATCCATCTCTATCTGATCTCTTGTATTTGATGACTTTGTTTATTTCTCA
Organism: Lepturacanthus savala; assembly: GCA_030544235.1. Taxonomy (NCBI): domain Eukaryota; kingdom Metazoa; phylum Chordata; class Actinopteri; order Scombriformes; family Trichiuridae; genus Lepturacanthus; species Lepturacanthus savala. The sequence goes on from CM060481.1 coordinate 10,615,057, forward strand.
TTAACTTCCTTCTTCCATATCTCTGATCTCTTTGGTTCAAATAATGAATAAAAAAGGAAGTCAAAGGTCAAAGATATAACAAAAGAACTTAATGTCTACACAAGCCTTAGACAGGATCAAAGAATTTCAATCAAACTAAATCAACAGAAAACTCAAATACATACAATACTAAAAACACACTTGCACACCTACACACACACACACACACACACACACAACACACTTTCAAAAGAGATGGGGACTTGAGTATGTGACCTGGACTTGAGTCGCACTTGACTTTTAGAACAATCTTCGTTTTATTTGTTGGCACATTAACATTGAGGAAATGCCTGACAAGCTGAATGTCACTTACTGCAGCGTCTGTTCTGTCAGCTCAGCAGCCTGTCAGCTCCGCCAACCACACACACACACACACACACACACACACACACACACACACACAGAGGAAAGCCTGTTTGTGTTAGTAGTTTGACACGTTTCTTAAAACGTGATAAATTACTGTAAACATGTGGAGTGAGACAGAGCAGCACCTCCTCTCTACCAGGTCAGAGGTCAGGAGAAAGGACTGAGTATATATATATATATATATATATATATATATATATATATATATATATATATATATATATATATATATATATATATATATATATATATATATATATATATATATATATATATATACTTCCCAAAGAAAAGTTTTGTCCTTGGATACAGCAAATGGTCACAAAATGAAAGAGTGGTGGTTAATGGTTGACAGCAATAGATGAAGCCAGATGAACACTGAAAGTGATATGGACAAAACTGAGGACTAACCAAGATAACATGAGACCAAGCAACCAATAAACACATGATAAGCCACGCTGTCCCTTAAAGTTAATGCTAGTTCATCCACTCATTCAGCCACTAGTGTATTTCTATTGAACCTCTGCATATGGTCATGTAGTGAAGGTGTTTTGTTGGGCCTTAAAGAGAGTTGATCTACTGTGAGTTAGAATTTACCATCTCTAAGAAGTGGAACATGATTTATTGAGCTGTTTTTTTTCTATTTTTTGACCAAGAGCCATGAACCCCGTCAATGTCTGCATTAAAGGAGAATTAGTACCACATGGACAACAACAAAGTAATTTGGCAGTCGTCTTTTGGCTTGAAGGACTATTTCTGAGAAAACCACTGAACTGAACAGCACTCATAGTGAGATAAGACCAACAAACTAATTACTGCCTTGATAAACAACGAGCATGACAAAGGTTGGATGTTTCCTGCTGAGTGCAACACTCTGTGCAATAATCTGTCAATATGCTTTTACAAAGATATAGGAGGATCAAGTGGATTGGGGAAAAACTATTTAGCATTGACAACCTTTAAATACTTCTTTAGGAACTTATAGCAATGGAGGAATCCCAAGGTTGCCTACAATGGCTTAATCAGACACGAGACCAATCTTAAATTAAACATACAAAATGAAGAGCATGTTTGAAATGCAGTAATGAAGCAGTGAGCGAGTAGAGCAAAAACACTGTGTAATCTATGAAGTAATCTTACTGAAAATAGAAAGACCAGTCACTACGAGCTGAGCTATTAGTCACTAGTAAGCATGTTAGATAGTAATATAATAGTAGTGAGTCAAATAATTGGCTCATGATAAGTGATGTTAAGGAAGTGAATGATGCAATGATCTGTCATGTTTACACGGTGGCATATATTTGCAACTTAAAGCTGGATTTTTTTGTGACTTGTTTCTCTGTTTTTACAGAGACAAAAAACAGGGATTTTTAAAATTTGTAAAAAAAAAACAAAATAAATAAAAAAAGAGAGAAAGAAAGAAACCTTGGCATATACCAAGAGCTACACAAACAATTAACACAAGGACTCAGGATTCAAATCTTCATAATGCATAAATTGGTCATAGAGGATAAATAATTTAAGTCTGTTTCTTCTGACACAACTAGAAGTGTAGACATGTGCTGGTAATGTATCGTGATTTCTTATGTTTTGGCAGTAGCTCAAAAATATTGTAATTACTATCATTATGCTTTGTGGTTTTATGAGTTTCAGGGTTGATTTGCTGCTGCGACCGGAGGCCTGATGGATGAAACCTCGGGGGGAATTCGGAGAGCAGCAGAATGAACAAATCACTCGTGGGCTGTAATTAAGAGTGGGAAATGTTGAAAGTGAACACTGGAGATAATACAGACCGTCACAGAGGAATGTTCTCAGTCAAGTTTGTGACGAGCAAGCGTCCACGTAGCTGCATGATGCCTCAGAGCGAGACACGTGAGTTCATTTTAGAGCTAATATATTACTGTCTGTCTCCTCTGGGAAAAAAAAACTAAAAAACTAACTTCACTCATGACAGAATAAGGAGACTGGTTTGAATTAAACTGGACTGTTTAAACAATTCACTTTATAAAAGAACTGCCACTGTAGACAGCTTGGATTCTGCCATGTTCTGCTGGTTTCAGTATCCAAAGAGCATGGTAATGATAATAATGATGAACTTTTAGTTACAAATTACACAGATGTATAAATGAAATTCATTCTGCTTCATCTGAATTAGTATTATCTAGTTATTATCTCTAAAACAACCAAGTCCTTATAATATGCTTTAATGTAGAGTTTATGACAAAAGTTTATGACAAAAATGTCACTCTGATAGCTTCCCTCTGTACACTGGACAGAAACTATAGGGTTATTGAACATTCCTGCATAATGGCAAGTTTTTCTGATGTAGAATTAATATCATGGTTAGGGTTCAAGTAACGAAATACAAATACTTTGTTATTTTACTTAAGTAAAATGTTTGGATAACTACTTTAAATATTTTTCACCTGACTTTTTACTTCTACCACTTCTACTCCTACAATTATCTTATATTTAAAAAAATATCCTTGTTACTCCACTTCGTTCCAGCTTGTTTTCATGACAGCTGTCAAGCCATGTGATTTTCTGCCAAAACGTGCATTATTTGACCTGCTTTTTGCTCTAAACTTGTTCTAATTCTTGAGTGTTATATTTAATAGATTTTAACTCACTATTACCTGTTCAAATACTTTAAAAGGGACAATACAACACCTAAACTGAAATATCTCTGCCAAAAAGTGCTCATATATTGATCTATATAGTTTCAGCTCATATATTTCAAATGATTTTAACTAAAAACTTGAGTTGATACTTCAACTTCTACAGAAATATTTTAAACCCTAGGATCTTATACTTGTACACGGGTAAGGAATGTGATTTTTTTTGACACCTCTGGTTGTGGGAAGATTCGTCGAACCCTTTTCCCTTAACTTTCACTAAATGTTAAAACTGCAAATTTTTCCAACATTATTATTGTTTTACCAGAATAATCTAGGTAGGTTATGTTGAGCATTTGCACAACATACTTAGACCAATGTGGGAGTGTTACCATGTATAAACCAGGAAGGAATGCTTCAGAAATGTTTCTTTCTTAAAACCTGACAGGAAAACTGATGTTGATATTGTTATCTTTATAAAGTAGGTGTTGTAAAGTAAAAAAGTGTGTGGAATTTCAGCCTGACATTTTGAGTTGTGCCACTAATTACACCAGCGACCGCATTACTTACAGTAAGTGTGCCACTTCCACCCCATTTACATGCAGGCCGACTGGCACTACTAAACGAGCCCTCGTTAGTTTTATGAGTAGAACCCATCCTTTTCAGGTAAGTCAAAAACCTCACTGTGAAAAAAAAAGCCTCTTATCCATCCATAAAAGCCACTTCTGGCACCATCGAGCTGATGAGAGCAATTTCTAAAGCTTCCTGCAGAGGGCAAAGGTGTATAAACATCTCTAGGATTGACTGATGAAGTTCACTTAACACCTGCAGTTGGTGAGCAGCCCTGTAACACAATGATGGTTCATTATTTCTGAGACGTTTTCTGCACAATTTTGTTAGAAAACAAATGCACATTTAAGTTTGAGACAAGGATTATCTGTGTTTTAAATTGAGACATAAAACATGTTTTTTTTTCTTATGAGAAGGAGGCATAATTAGGTTGATTTTTTAATTGATAGCAGACAAATATTACAAAGCAATATTTGTATGTGTTTTTGCTAATATTACAGTCAGAAAGTATGATCAACTCCTCATTACAATTCATTTTTTAATCCAGGTTTGAGTCATTAGTCATTAGTAGTAGATTCTACACACAAATAGAAATATTTATTATACTTTATATATACATTGTATATAATTTATATATACAATCACATTTATTCATTTACATAAAACAATTTTTAAAGTCTATATATTGTACTAACCAATAAATATCCCTCTCTGGTACATGCCCAGATGCCAGTTGGTAGTTTTTAGGGTTCATCACCAACACTGTACCGGAGTGGAAAATAATAAAAACAATGTGAAAATAGTTTAAATTGTAATAACATTGTAATAACAATGTAATAACATTTAAACTTGTAAAATTAAAAAATATGGCAATTTTAATGAAATGCAATGTGGGAAGGACTTACAGAATGCATTACTCTACAATGCACATCATTTCTAATAATCTTACTGCAACTGACATTCAAGCATATCTCTGTCAAATTAATGGATCTGAAAACAACTATATTATTCTACATGGTTGTGGAGCCTGGGTCCATAGAGTTGACAATATGCGTTTGGACAACGTTTTTTTATTAAATGATCAAATACAGCACAATAACCATGGCACAGAGGCTGACTCAGACAATTTGATGGGCAGAGGTGAAAAAAATGATCTGTTTGTAATGGGACACCTTATCATGTTTCATTCACTGGAACATCACCACAGAATCACGTTTTGTACACAGTGCATTGGACACTTTGTACACTGCACTGTGTACAATGCTCATGCACATTGAGCCACCCAAGAGTGTGTGTGTGTGTGTATGTTTGTGTGTTTGTGTGTGTGTGTGTGTGTGTGGGGGGGGGGGGGGGGGGGGTTGAAAAAGGTTTATTGCAACAAAAACACTGATTAACTACTGATCACTCTCAGCAAGCCATCTTAAATTGAATCTGCACCATGCTAATGGTATTACATGATAAAACTTTACAAGATAAAAATGGATTTCTATCTTTCTTTCTGTCTGTGATGCAACACGCTGATACTATGAACCTCACTTTTATGTGATTCATTTTGTATGACCTCAATTACTGCATACTTCTTCACATTCACTCTGATTAGACCTTCTCTGTTTGTTCTTCACTGCACTGATGCTGCAGAAAATCCTGAATGAATTTCAGACAAGTGAACACTCAGCAAGAAGGGCCAAACAGCCAAAGCCCTCGAAATCATGTATGTAATTGTGATTGCAGGAAGGAACATCATGATTGTAGCTGATTACAGCACAGGTAAAAACTACTTCACTATTAAAGGATTCATGAAACAAACAAAACAACAGGGGGAAAAACAATAATGTAGAGAATCACTTTTTTACTCGCTTCTTTTTTCAATAATGGATATTAATTCTGTACAGCTTTGTCCATGCAGTGAGTGGAGAGTTTCAGATATTCTTCATGTTTGGCACGGCGAAGGCTCACTTTTGTCCTTGAGGTTGTTATAGCAACCCAGTGTAAGTGTTTGGAGGAGGATAAATCATCTCCTGTGGAATAAAGCATTGATAAGGTAGAAGTAATCATCTCCAGTGTCTGAGGGTACAACTCATCAGCACAAGAGGATTCAGAGCACTGCCATGGCCACTTACAATTATTCTGGCTGCCAAGGCCCATCTGATGGCCTACTATTATGTAGCCTGTGCACCTATATCACATTGCAGGCATGCATTGCAAATTTAGTCCATTTATTTCATAAAAAATATAATTCATAATTTAGGTTTATTGTGTTATTGTGTAATTCTGGTGAAGTGCCTGGGGAATCTTGGAACAAGACAACTCATCTGGTTCCTCCAAGGAACCTCAACTGGTTTCAAGAGGAACCATATGATGTTCTACTCTGGTTCTACTCTGACTCTCACCCTATTTCTAAGGGAGAGCCCAGCCACCCTGTAAAGGAAATCTTAGCCTCAAACTGGTGGATTCAAACCACCCTGTGTCTTCAGGGTCATGTAGAAACTCATCAAATCACACACGCCCTCTTTGGACCTAGAGCTGTTTTCTGGGCACTTCAACATCTTCACTTTAGATGACAGTTGCAGGTTAAAATAAATTAGAAAAGCAGACTATAGAAAAGCAGACAGACCAGGTGAACTGCAGCTTGAGCCACAGGACCTACATCTACTCCACGTTACACACTCTGCTTTTAATATTGAGCTCACAGTCATCATGCTGCCAGCTGGGGATCGGTCCTGATTAGAGACTCATCAGATCGGTTTGGATGCGGCTCAGTGTTGAATGACTGAGGGTTATAAATAAAGGGGAGGCATAGTCTGATTGACTTGGAAATGCACGAGGAAGCCATCCTGCAGGAGACAATTGTTGCACTGTGTCACAGGGCAGTCTGGGGCCGCCAGGGTTTAGGATGCAATAATTACCATGTGCCTTCTGGCAGACATGTAAAGAGGCTTTCAATAGATCTCTATGCACCTGGGGACAGCCCTAAACCCTAATGAGGTTTGGAGAAGGGGAGAGTGATTGGTTGATTTTCATTCACTACGCCAGCATTTGGCTGAAATGAGGCATTCAAAAACATTAGTGCTATTAGGTTTATGCTACTCCACAACTGAAAAAAACATCATCTATGGCAACTGATCTGAGTTAGTATCTCAAATATAATGTCTAGAAGTCCAGTATGTTACCCAAAAAGTTAAAAATGCAAGTCATGTGCATTTTCAGATGTTTTCTTTCTTTCTTTCTTTCTTTCTTTCTTTCTTTCTTTCTTTCCAGCTGCTCAAATACTTGAATAGTAATAGAAATAATGAGGCTAATTGTGTTTGATAATTCATCCACTGCTGCCCATCTGCTCATTATTAATATTCACCTGCTCTCTGATTAAGGCCACTGTATATATAGATGGCAGAGTCTGAGTCACTTGAAAATGCACATTGCATTATATAGCTATAATATTTCAACATGTTGCATTCAAAGTAAATTTGGCCAAATAGTCCTGAAACAATGTGCAGAGACTCTTAACCACATGTTAATGTCATTATCTGCGGCTGTTAATGTCCAGAGTGTCTTTACCCCGTATAAGCATCTTTTCTGTATAGCCTTTGTATTAACCTTGCTTTAACCCAGTAAGGACAATCCCAATAACAGTGCTAACTCCCTCCAGTTTAAAAATGACTGCAGATGCACAAACTAAAGCGATATCATCAGAGTCTGCAGCAGAATTGTTCATGATACAGAGTTGGATTTCAGACCAGAACCTAGATATCTCAGTGAATATAGAAAAAATACAAGATTGATGACTATGATTATAACTCAGAGCAGCTGGTGGCTGGTTGTTCATGAAATTTTGGGAATATTTACACAACAGGGGGAAATGTTACACAAAAGCAGCACTTTGTTTCAAGCAACCACATCCATGGGGGGCATTAGGCAGCTGAAATAGGTACTCAAGTCTAAGCTGGGATTATCGGCGTGGCTCCGTATATTGCCAAGGGATTTCTCTTTTAACCTTACGCCTTCAGATGATGTTGAGGGGGTGGGGATGAGGTTGGAGTGATGGTGAGGTCCGATTCCCCATAAGGATATTAATGATGAAGATAAAATAGAGATGAGGAAAGAGAAAAAAATCTTTAGAAGAAATTCAAACTATTTTCAGACTTTAGAATAATTAGTTCGGATTAGTTTAACTCAACTGAACTATTATGTTGTAATTTTTTTCATCCTCCATGATGTCAGGGCAATAAAACTTTAATTCTAATAAAATAAATAGTAATGTTGATTGACTTGTGTTTATCTTTTAACTGCACACAGAGTTAATACCAATATTAATGTTATATTCTCATACACCTGTCAAAATTTATCATCTGATATCTTACTATTTATCATTCTCACATTGTCTTGTTATGATCACTCAAGTCATGTTTGTTTGATTTGATAAAAAAAAGGCTACCTTTGGATACCGTGTGTGTGTGTGTGTGTGTGTGTGTGTGTGTGTGTGTGTGTGTGTGTGTGTGTGTGTGTGTGTAACTCCTCCCCTTGTCTGATCTGGGACCTGTCAGCTCAGTCTCCTCTCTCCTCCAGCACATTATGAACTGCCGGTAAGGATTGTTTTTTTTTTTTTTTTGGTGACGCTGTGACCGGAAAAAAAGGGATATACATATTTCACTGGAGAAACTATTTCATTTGTGTTGGGAACATGGATTTATACAGAAGCAACCAGAGAGGAACTACTTGTTTTATCAGCTTAAAAACCTCAGCGTGAGAAGGCTTCATCCAGGTGAGTCATCAGTTCACTTTTATTCCTACAACAAGGTTTTTTATATATGTTGAGGCAAATTAAACTAAAATGGTCTTATAATGGAACCAACATGTAGAGTTAATCGGCTACAGAAGACTTTAGAGATAAGAGGTAGTTTTTAGACACACATATTACGTTATGTTATTATATATATATTATATATTATGTTATTTTACATTTTCATCAGATGCCAAATATTGGAAAAAAGAAGACGTAATTCAGGGTATATATATGTTTTTAATTATGATGGAGAATTTAACAGGCTTGAGTATTGAAATTCAGCATCATGTCACCATATCAATTTAATTGGAATTATGTAGAATATTGAGCCATTTCTTTAAAGAAAACCAGAGGAAGCTAATGCATGTACAACCCTGCCACAAGTCTCAAGCCTCTTAGTGGGTAATGACACCATGTGTGCAACAGGATGACTAATCTCCAGGGAAAAAAGCAATAATTTAATTCTCTTATTTTGAAGAGCAGTTTTATACATCTTTAGATGTTAGCCAACTAGACAATTGCAAAATACATTACTGACTTAAAGCCTTTGTTTATTCATATATTTATTAAACATTCATGAAATTTTCAGCATAGGCAGATAACATAATAATAATATTCAGAAACTGTGTTATTTTGCTCAAAACATGTTTATATTATAATAATATATTATTATAATAGGACTATATAAGTATAATATAATTCTAACAATACATTATTATAATATATATGTAATATATTGGCATCAGATTGAAATATCGGATGTTGGTCAGGTTCAGGTGTTGTGCATCAGTACATTCAGTTCCTGTAAAAATCCATTGGACAAAAAAACATGTTTTAGAACCAAACCAACCTCTCAAAATAGCAGATGCTGTCACCCCAACACCAGGGGGTTCGTATAAGCATTTTAAGATTCTCAGAACAGTTATCCCATGAATCTCCAGAATGTGGTCACCATGTCTGTGAAAGCCAGATAATACTAATAATAAAAATTAAAATAATGTGCAGAATATCAAGATGTTGCCTGTTTGGATCCAAAAACTCTTTCCTCTCTGAGCCGTTCATTGTTTATGTGGATTCTCAGATGAACAAACTGCATGGATGATGACAATGTAAACTCACATTGTAGCGTGTAGACATGAGCGTTGGGTTTACCTTCAGCCACCTTTCAAGCACTCAGCTTCAGGGTGATTCTGAGTGTGGTTTAATTTAGTGGGGGTTGGTTAACTCCTCGGTATTAACACTAATCTACATGTGTGCACGTGTTACAACCATGGATGTTCCCCAGAGATCAGTGAGTCATTATTTTTACCAGCCAAATGACCAACAAAAAAATATATTACATGAGGCACAACAACAAAAAAAATATATATGTTACACTTTAAGAATCTTAATTGGGTAAAAAAAGGGGTAAACTGTATAAAAACAAGGATTCTTCTAAATGTTATTTCTGGAGACTTGGCAGGAACACCGTAAGGCCGACCTGACCATTTCTCTGGACTGTACCAAGCAGCAAAGGGAGTCACTGCCCTGAGCCATGCAGGGTTGTACCTGTTCTTTAAATGGTGCCCTAATGGATTTAACCTGCTGTATGACATCACTGATCATAGCAACTCAAGTCTGCCCATAAGCCATAGCTTAGTTATTTTAAAAAGCAGCCGATGGTTCACAGAGAGAGGCCACTGATCCTGTTTAGTGTTAAAGACATAATGAGGAGGATGTATTTTTAGATTCAGATTTCAGCGAACACATCAACAACATGTCTCTTGGGAGAGAAATTTGATGGGAGCGTGTGTTTTTGCAGTCATTTCCCAAATTAGGAAAAAAATTATATATATATATATATATATAAGCACAACAAAGCACATAAGATACGTACACATAAGAGATTGGATATTGGACGTGTGAGATGTTTTTCTATACCTTTTTGTTGCTGTAGGCCAAGCTGAGCCGGACACGACAACATGGCGAAAATTGCCAGTGATATCTCCTTTTCACCCAGACGGCGGTTGTCCAGATTCACGCCTGACGACGAGCTCGCCGTCATTGAGAATGGGGACAGCAGGTCGGATGTCAAGATTTGAGTAACATTAAAATTATAAACCACGTGCTGCTTTTTCAGATTTGGACTTCAGGCCTGGGGCGACACAGTGGGGCAGTAGTTAGCACCGTTGCCTCACAGCAAGAAGGCCTCAAGTTCAAAAGTCCTTGAGCTGGGACCATTCTGTGAAGAGTTTGGATGTTTGTGTCTGCGAGGGTTTTCTTTGTGTTCTCCCACAGTTAAAAAATATGCTGAGGTTAATTGGAGACTCTAAATTGCCCATAGGTATGAGTGAATGGTGACCTGTCTGAGGTGTATCCCTGCCTCTCACCTGAAGTACACTGGGATTGGCTCCAGCAGACCCCAGTGATCCTAGGGAGGAATAAGCGGGTATAGTGTCAGGCTCTTACAGACTGAACACTTCTCTGTAGTATCACTGCTATGTGCGTTACACTATCCAGCAGTCATTTGCTAGATTTAATGATTTCCAACATGATCTTGTTGAAAGAAATGTTCTTACTTCCTGTCCCAGAGCTCACTCGCTTTGTGAAGACAACTCTGAGAGGGTGCTGTCAACAGGGTCCCACAGAGAGTCATTTACAGGTGCCGGGGGAATGGCCAGGTAAAGCAGATCTTACTGGATACATCGCTGTGTTCTGAATCAGTCCACTCCTAGTCTAGACGGGTGTCACTTTGCACTTTCCTCTTCCCTCCTGCTGACTCTCTAGGCTCTCTTACTTCTTCTTCATGCTGCGGAATTGGGCGTCACACAGAGTGAATCCCGAAGCAGAGAGGCATGACTCTTTCCTGGAGCGATTCAGAGGCCCCGAACTCAAAGAATTCTCCAGTCGAGAGAGCGTAGCCCAGTCTGTGGGTCACAGCGACGCACTCCGCAAGAGAAAGTAAGTAGTGTACACATGTAGCAGCACTGATGGAGGTTAAATTGGTCTTACTGCACTCGCAACGACAGCCTTTCAGGTTGTCTGTGTCCAGAGGTGTCAAGTAACAAACAAGTACAAATACTTCATAGAAGTTTTGGGTATCTATACTAAAATTCTTCAGCATTTTACTTCTACTCCTTAGATTTTCAAAATAACCTTGTTACTTTTATTTCATTCAGGCTTGTTTTCATGACAGGTGTCCTACCAAAACATGATTTCCATGCCAGAAAGTACATTATTCAACCTACTCTCTGCCCTTAATTATAACCAATTCAGCTCATATACTGGGCGTTAAAGGTTGTTTTTACCTAAAAATCTCTTGTTCTCATTCTTGAGTGTAATACTTAATAGATTCCAGCTCACTCACTCACTACTACCTGTCCAAATACATTTAAAGTCAAAGCAAACTCTCTGGTTTTAGTGATTATAAATCATATATTATGACTATCATGCAACAAGAGTTTTTCAGTACTTTTACTTTTATACTTTAAGTAAGTTTTGAAACCATTACTTTTAGACTTTTACTTGGGTAAAAAGCACAAGTTGACACTTCAACTTCTACAGAAATATTTTTAAACCCTCGTAACTCTACTTCTACCTGAGTAATGAATGTGAACACTGTAGAAAATGAAATCTCAGGTGAAAATGTCTTGAATTTGGTACAATAAGCCCAATATTGAGCATAATTATCTTATTCCACTGACAGATAATTTTGCTTATTTTAAGTGAGTTGATTTGAATCAACATGGTCAAGTTTTAAAAAACAAGGCTAAGACGAGAGAATTCTGCTGAATATTGGACAAATTACATTAAAAACAATATATTTTATTTGTTAAGACTTAATTTTTGGAAAAGAATATTTTGACACCTCTGTCTTTGTTCAGATTTAAAATTGGAATGAACAGATTGAGAAAAGCATGTTAAAAGCCAATCTCTGTGAGACACTGTGAATTTCTTTCATTGTGCAAAAATGTCCATGTCCTTTATTTCTTTCCATCTTGCCAGTAAGTGGCCATTTGCTGCTTACAACATGAATAACTGCAACAACACAGATGAGTAAGTGTGTGCATATCTGTGTCAGATAATAGAACTAAAATAGAAGTAGATCTTTAGAAAACAAATAGTCATGGAGTCTTTGTTGCAACTGTGGTATATTCTGCAATGAATAGCATAGCTAATAGCACAGAAACACGTTTCCTATTCTTGGTTCCTCTTCGCAATTTCCTCAACGCCTCCTCACTCCTGCAAATCCTGATGTAGGACTGATAGTGATAGTTTTCTTTAGTAGTAGTTCACATTGAAAGAAGCCATGAAGATCAGCTGTGTTTTGGTGTCATCTACTGGACAAATACGTGACTTGCACCAGATCTTCCAAACAAAGTCTGTATGAGAGACCTCTCCTAGACCCTCCAGTCCCTCGTAGAACACCTCTGTCCCTTTTCTTAAAAACTAAACTTGTGGTCCATAGAAAAAAGGAGGAGAAAAAAGACGAAATTAAAAAAGATGAGAAAAAGGAGGAGGAGAAAAAAGATGAGAAGAAAGACGGGGAAAAGAAGGAAGAGGAGAAGAAAGACGAGAAAAAAGAGGAGAAGAAGGATGAGAAGAAGGATGAGAAAAAAGATGATAAGAAGGATGATAAAAAGAAAGATGCTGCCCCACCCCCGTAAGTGTTTTATTAGACTAGTGGGACTTGGAAGGTTAATTACAGAACACAAAACATATACTCTGATTCCCACTGAAGTTACAAAATAAAAATCTATTAAATCTCGTGACACAATTTCATTAATGTTGGTTTGTTTTTAGGAAAGAGATCTGGATTATGGATCCAGCCTCAGACCAGTACTACAAATGGCTGTCCGTCATTGCCCTCCCAGTATTTTATAACCTGTCGATGATTGTAACGAGGTATTACCCATGTCACATGCTTCACGACTTATTCCTCACTCTGTGGAATGTTCGCAACATTTAAACATTCTCCTTCTCTCCTGTCATCTAGAGCCTGTTTTAATGAACTCCAGGACACATATACAAAGCTCTGGATTGTCTTGGACTACACCTCAGACGTCATCTACTACATGGATACGTTCGTCAGATCAAGGACAGGTCAGATGCTGCAAAATGTTTATTTGACGATATGCTTACGATATTTTACCATTTTGTTTTCTCTGTTGTGTTCGGTATTTATTTTATTTATTATATTTCTTCTTCAGGTTACTTGGAACAGGGCCTCCTGGTAAAAGATAGCAAGAAACTGAGAGATAAATACAGAACGACCTCCCAGTTTAAGTACGATATGATTTCAATGATACCCACTGATCTACTGTTTCTGAGATTTGGATTCAACAACCCGGAGTTCAGATTTAACCGTCTTTGTAAAATTTCGAGGCTTTTTGAGTTCTTCGAGCGGACAGAAACCAGAACCAGCTTCCCGAACATGTTTCGAATCAGCAATCTTGTGTTTTATATCCTTGGTATTATCCACTGGAATGCTTGTATGTTCTTTGCCCTTTCAAAAACCATTGGTTTTGGATCGGACACTTGGGTGTACCCTAATATCAGCCACCCAGAGCATGGCCGCTTGGCCAGAAAATACATCTACTCCCTGTACTGGTCCACTCTGACCCTCACCACCATTGGAGAGACACCACCACCTGTAAAAGACATTGAATACGTCTTTGTCATTGCTGATTTCCTCACTGGTGTGTTGATCTTTGCTAGTATTGTCGGTAACGTCGGTTCCATGATCCAAAACATGAATGCCTCTCGTGCTGAGTTCCAGGCAAAGATCGACTCCATAAAGCAATATATGCAGTTTCGAAAGGTCACCAAAGACCTAGAGGCCAGGGTCATCAAGTGGTTTGACTACCTGTGGACGGAGAAGAAGACCTGTGATGAAAAGGAGGTTTTAAAGAACCTACCGGATAAGCTGAAGGCTGAGATCGCCATCAATGTGCATCTAGACACACTGAAAAAAGTGCGTATTTTCCAGGATTGCGAAGCTGGTCTGCTGATTGAATTGGTGCTCAAGCTGCAGCCGCAAGTGTTCAGCCCTGGAGATTACATTTGTAAGAAGGGGGATATTGGCAGGGAGATGTACATCATCAAGGAGGGGAAGCTAGCTGTGGTGGCTGATGATGGCGTCACTCAATTTGTAGTTCTCAGCGACGGTGCATACTTTGGGGAAATCAGTATATTGGGCATCAAGGGCAGTAAAGCAGGCAACAGGAGAACCGCCAACATCAGAAGCGTAGGTTACTCTGATCTCTTTGCGCTGTCCAAAGACGACTTGGTGGAAGCGCTCACTGAGTATCCGGATGCAAAGAAGGCTCTGGAGGAGAAAGGGAAAGCCATCCTAATGAAAGACAACCTGATTGACGAGGAGATTGCAAACTCTGGCTCTGACCCCAAAGACCTAGACGAGAAGGTCGTCAAACTACAGAACAACCTGGAAGTCATGCAGACCAAATTTGCCCAGCTGATGGCAGAGTTCACCTCCAACCAGACGAGGATGAAGCAGAGGGTCACTGAGATGGAGGCCAAAGTGAAATCCATGAAGCCAGAGGACCTGTCTGAAGTGGTGGCCGACAAGGATAAAAAAGTGCAGTAATAATAAGGACTTTCCAGGAAATAAAGGGATTTTTCATTTAGAATAGTGGAGTGACACTTTTTCAGCCATGTTTATATATCTATTCATACACATTTATCATTATCCTAATGTGGTAAATTGTGTACAGTATATACAGGGAATAAATATTTTTGTGTATATACTGTATGATTGACATTTTCTTTCATGTTATCATGAAACTACTTGAGTATGTTGATCAGAAACTCTCCCGTATGCAAAAAAAAGGCTTTTCATAGCCTTAGAGTAATGAGGAAGCATTTTGTTTCCCAAGCAGTATTGACATTTTTTCCCTGAAAATATCCTGATCCATCTATAAAACATAAACTACAACTCACACACACAATATAACTCGATATCCATTTGATCCTGTACTGTACCTAAAATGCTGTTTCTGTTTATATGGTATTACCATCATATGCTATGATCTGTAAATCTGCAATATGTGTTTTAACATTAAAATGTTCATATAACATACACTGTATTTGACTAAATTGTCTTTCCTGTAGTAGTAGGAACATTATAGAACATGAGTCTTTGACACTTGGCTTAACGTAATATGAAATATGTATTCCTAAATAATCAGTTTAAAACACAATTAGGTCATGTTATTGGCTTAGTTTGTTTCTCATCTGTTTCATCAGGATTGTGCTGGTGTGATTTGATCAAAGAACCCATTAACCCATTTGACTTAAAACTTTTAAATCCTGGGTGGTGCATGGAAATATAAGACAATAGAGATCTGTCCACCTCAAAGCATCAAGAAAAGTAGAGAAAAATATGACATACACATTCAGAAACTGATTGAAAAAAAATGATTCTCAGAGCCTTTAAACCTGAAATAACATTTTTGTTTGCCTCAGCAGAGACAAGCTGGATATACAAAACTTACATACTATCACCAGTTTTTATGGAAAAAAAATTGCTTATATATACACGTATCCTTCTAGCACAGAGCAACATTAGAATTTATTTGGAGTCATGTTTCCGGTCACCTGATGAAGCTAAGTCAAATATTTACTCTACCTTTAGCTGTTTTTGGTCTCAGCCATCTCCTGGGGGATATATCTGGCTCTTTAGCTGCTAACTGCTCCACTTTGTTCACTAGCTAGCTGCTAAATTTGTTCACTAGCTACTTGCTAGGTTATCTGACTGTGGTTTGGTGCTGGGGAGGTAGTGTGCAGTACTGTTTTCAGGACCCTGAAATGTAATTCCATGTGACTGAAGCAAAATGGTAACATTGTGGGAGTGCAAGCAAGAACAATGAGTTGATAGATGCTATAAATTTCCGTAGATTTATGGGGAAATGCTGTCAGTTGTTGAAGAGCAACACCTTTCATAAACAAGTGGCCATGTGATCCATTGCTAATATAATGGATCACATGTATACTTGATCCCAAGTATGCAGGAAAACCTAAAGTGGCTGTGAAATATGTGGGAGCCCTTGTGTGGCGTGTTCATTCTAGGCTACTGTATACTAATTAAAAACACTCATAATGAATATTATTTTTGCTAAATGGTTCCAAGTGTCACTAAATATTTCACACTGGATCTTGAAGTTAGTTGTAGTGGTTAACCAGAGTTACTTTAATGCATATTTATGATCAAGTTTATAGATCATTTCATCTTTATTCACTTTGCATAATAGTTGCTTTACATGACAGTTTCACATTATCTGCACATTCTTTATGTACCTGAGATATTTGGCCAAATAAAACATTTGATGTGACTCTTTTTAATATACAGGCATTGCACATTTTGGCGACACACTCACAAATGTGCAATTGGTGATACTTCATAGCAAACAAAACCGGAGAAGAGAAAGTTTTCCTTTTTTTTCCCTTCAGGATGTGATCAGCCACTATTCTGAAACCCTGCAAGCTATCAAGACCACACTATCTGGTCCGATTTACTGTTTCACAACACAAATTCATTTTTAAATGTAATATAAGAGGCACAACACAGAAACGCTTTAAAATAACCTTTAGGTAAGTGGTGAGTTTGTCACACTGACAGCAAAATAGATGTATTGTATAATATAAGCTTGTCAGTCAATAGATTTGGATTAGCAGTAATATACAGGGCTCCACCTCAATATACAATGGCGGTTGTACCCAAAAAGCACCATTACGCCCAGTACAGTGACTAGTGTGAAGAGAGCCTGAGGACCGAATACTGCTACATTATGAAGAACCCAAATACAAGACAAAAGTCAAACAAAAACCAATAAATATATGTGCTGGCATTCACTTAAGTCTTGTGTGTAAGTGCACTTTCACAGTTTCACAAATCAAATACTGTTCATGTTTAAATCGAAAACAAAACACACGTGAAAAAAAATAAATTATTCAAGTGCCTCGTTGAACTCTTTGGGAAACCTAATATATATGAAACCCACTCTCAAAGGAAAAAAGGCCTCAGGTAAGAGACCGACCGCAGAGGTTGGTTAGGCATAAGGGTTATTGCAGCACTTTGTTTCATGGCATTTCCCTCAGTATTTTTGTGATACTCCCTTTTTGTTGTTATTGACATTAAAAAAAAAAAAAAAAAATCAAATACAGTCGGTAAACGTTCTCTGTGGATCGGTCACAGCATCCCGAATCCTTTGGCGTAAGTGATGGCCTTCAGGAGTCTTTCTCTTAGTTTTTCCTTGGAGGAGTACTCTGGAAGCAGCAGCGCGTTGAAACAGGTGTGCGAGGTTGGCAGCCTGCAGAAAAAGGATGGAAAACAAAAATGGTGCTATGGCTTGGCAGGAAAAAGCATATCGCTTCGAACATCACAAGAATATCCTGAATCTAATGTCAGTCCCTTGCATATTTTCAGGTATGTTGGATGTTGAAATGGTGGAAAAGGGCTTGTGTAGCTGAAAATATCCAAATAGAGCTGAACAGAAAAGTTGGCTGTAGTGTACCTGTCCGTGTCAGAACCATTTTTGGCGATGATCATTTTTAATTTGCCAAGGCCGCCAACTGGTGCTCTGTCTGTGCCAGTGGTGAACTGAAGAAACAACCTCTTCTGCTCCTCTCCAAATGAGTGGATCGTTTCCCAGAAATCTCTGTGTTGCAGAAAACAAAAGAAAACTTCAAACAACATTGACCCGAATAACAAAATCTGTATTTAATACTACATTTTGCTTGTTACAACATTACATTAAAATTAAAATACTGTGTTCTGGATGGACACATTTTTTTTAAATGACTTACTTGATAATTTGGCTGTCTTTGCTATAACCTCCATCATAGTCTGTTGTCTTTTCAAGTGCTTCAAAGTCCAGTTTCTGTGAAACCATAAAAAGGTTCATCTTAACCAATGGCCAAAACAAAGCAATAAAAATTAAACTTTGGTTTGTTTCCTCACCCTGCTTCCACAGATAAGCAGCTCTACTTCTTCAGGTCTGAACAAATACTTCAATGGGGACTCACTTGTGACCATCAGGAAACCTTTTTTGAAGGCTCTGAACTGGTTCTCTACGCTCTTGTTCAGTATGTACTCAACATACAGATCCACAAACTCCTGTGAAGGCAAAAAAACAAAAAAAATAAATTAAATATACACCAGGGCAATTGATCATTACTTCAACCGTCATAAATGCAGTAACATTGATGTGTAAGGCTTGAGCAATGCTGAGTCAGTGTAACTCAATCATTAAAGTGACACGGTTTCTAATCAGGAAAGACAATCTCTTATCTCTTGTGAAGCAAGTGGCAGTTGCATTGCATCTGCTTTCAAATACAGACTGCAGAGTTCCTGTTGTTGAGTTCCTGTTCATGTGCTTGTGAAATGTACTTTTCACTCAAGAGAGGAAGAAGAAAATGTGTCAATTATTGATTACTGACATCTATGTGGTGCAAGCTCTTTCTAATAAAATGTGATGAACAAAGATATATTTTCTTACAATATCAATCCTGTGTGCAAACTACAAATTATCATGATAGATTTACTGCAGTTCTCTAATTGAAAAAAAATAATCACAAATTAATTATAAAACTCTTTTACAAAGAGCACAGTATGCATTGTATAAGAGGGATCCCCCTCTGTTACTCTTCCTGACATTTCTTCCTTTTTTTCCCTCTTAATTTTGTTTTAGGGAGTTTTTCCTTGTACGATGTGAGGGTGTAGGGACAGGGTTTGTGATTTTGGGCTAGACAAATAAAATTTACTTGACTTTTGAAATTTATATATATATATATATATATATATACATAAA
Source organism: Lepturacanthus savala (assembly GCA_030544235.1). Lineage (NCBI taxonomy): Eukaryota > Metazoa > Chordata > Actinopteri > Scombriformes > Trichiuridae > Lepturacanthus > Lepturacanthus savala. The sequence continues at coordinate 10,634,235 of CM060481.1, forward strand.
TAAAGACATTTCACCTGTCTATTCTCCTTGGTAACAGGGATCTGGTCTCCTTGCTCCTTTAGGTCATGTAAGACTGGGTTTCCAAAAAGGTCAGTGTGTGATATCTGGAAGGTGAGCACCATGTCTTCTTCCACATTTCCAGTATATTCAAGTAACTCCTTCAGACTCTGGTAGAGAAGCTGCAACAGGAGCAACAACAGCTGTTTAACTGCTATAACAATAATACAGAACTACAGTTTTTTTTTTTCCCTTCAAGCACTCTTGCGTTAACTTTGGAGAAAGGTTACTGTACTGGATGTGAATCTGGCAGGTCCAGGTACGTCCCTTTCTTGCCCAGGAGTTTTCTGTACACGACCATTGGGAAATGCACGTCCAGGATGCAGTTATTGTAAATGGCGAGCCCCAGGACGATTCCAATGAGAGTGTATTGCGCTTCATTCTCGAGTGAGGACGAGTTAAACCAGCACAGTTTTGTTTCATCATCATAGGTGAACATTCCTGTTCAGAAGGTCAAAGAAAGAGAATTACAAACAGAAAGGACAATAAAACACTTAACATAGTATAGAATATTTAGCTAAATGCAGATAAGAAGACTTGACACCACTTTCATGTCTCTGCACTAAACTTAAAACCAGCAGATGATTACCTTAGTTTAGCTTAGCATAAAGACTAGAAACAGGAAACAGCTAACCTGGCTCTGTTCAGGAAAAGGAATAGCACCTTGAACGGCTCAGTGATTAACATATCTCTTGTTTGTTTAAACTGTGCAAAAATTATAAAACTGAAAGGTTGTGGTTTTATGAGAGGGGGGATAAGGATTTAAGGGGATAAAAAGTGTGTGAGAATGCAGATGGAATTTCTGCTACAGGTCTAACTAGCTGTGTTTGAACTATAATTAACCAAATTAGACCAAAAAAATGTAAATATTAAACTGGGAAAACTGCAAAATAGAACCCCTTTAAGCTATGGCAGTATCTAGCCATCAGCAAAATTTAACATTTCGGAAAACACTTAAACATACAACTGCAAAGCAAATGTGAACATGGAAGAATGGTGATTTCTAATCTCACCTATATCAGGATTGAAAATCTCCTCCAAGACCAACTGGAAGAACTCCTTTGAAACTCCTCCCTCGTCTACACCTTGCTCCCCCTCAAACTCGACAAACAGCTGTTTCTTTAGGTCAGACGGGTTCTCCATGGAGATCATCTCCAGCTGAAACACAGAGGGATCCAGGTCAATTTGCCAAATAACAGGATTGAGCCTGAATTTTGAATCCTATCTGTAGGAGCAGTAACGTATCGAGCTGTGACTCACTCTGACGAGGGCATCATCGATGATGTGGTCTCTGCGTACTTTGAGTTTGAGATAGGGGTTGGGCTGCTGGCCCTGGACCATGCTGTAGAGGGCTGTGAGGCGTCGCTCGCTGTACATCCTGATCCTGTTGTCGTAGTACAGCCCTTGATTCTTGGTGATGATGTTGAGGATGAAGGGGCAGCTCTGGAACGAAAACTTGGTTTCTGCGTCGACCTTGAAGAAGGTGAAATCCTTGTCCATCTCCACCACGTCGTTAAGCGACTCATTGACGAAATCCTCAAAGGGGATAAGGGGCTTCCTGCTGTCTATGGGCCTGACGCCCAGCTCTTTTTCCAGGGGATCGACCCGAGGACCTTTCTTATAGAGCCGATCCTCGCCCAGCAGCTCGTGCAGAGTGAGCTCCTCAGAGTCCGAGTCTTCGTCCTCATCCTCGTTTTGATCCACATCCACGTCGCCGCCCAGGATGTTTGCATAGAAGACGACTTTTAAACACTTGGCTGCGGCCACCACGGTCGCGTCGTCGTTCACCAGGTTTTCGCCGTCGTACTCGTTGCAGACGACCGTGAAGGTGATGAGCTGCTGGAAGGTCTCCATCATGCGCCGCAAGTGTGGCAGACTGTAGCAGGACCACAGCCTGGCCAGCCTGGTGAGAGCAGCCACCGGCAGCTTGGTCATCGCCTTGCAGAACTGCGGCAACGCGACTTCAAGGTACTCGGGGCTGTGGAGGTTACTGTTCTCCATCACGATGATAAAGATGTTCAAGTAGTCTGGGTTCGTCTCATACACGTCAAGGTATTCCAGGTCAAGCTCCATGTTCGGAGTAAGGTAAACCAGCGCATTGACGAGAGCCGCCTCGACCTGGTCGATGTTTAAAAGTTTGTCGTAGACTCTCCTCACGGCGTCAATATCCACTGTGACCTCAGAGGGGGCGACAGCCTCATCTGGTCGAGCGGCCGCAGAGGAGGCACCCATCGTCTCTGAGGTCGATTTAAGAGAGTCAAGCTTTTCAGTAGTTTTATGCTCATCCTTCCTGAAACTTTTCATCAGGGCATCCGCATTTGAGAAAACCCTGCCAATGACGCGGATGAGAGCAGAGTAGTCGCCTTCCTCCTCGCAGGAACTCAGGATCGCACAAACGTTGTTCTCTGTGAGGTACTGAATATCTGGACCGAAACAGCAAAATAAAAACTCAGTTAATCGAGTGAAACACTTAGAAACCGGTGTCCATAAGAGCCAGGAGTCAGTTCTACAGTACCTGAGGAGCTGTCTACGGAGGGACTGAGATCTGTGTCGGCCATCTTGTTGTCCAGCAGAGCGATCCCGTCGGCGCCAGAGTCTGGATGCAGAGCGTCGGATTCTCTCTTGGAGGGGTGAGGATCACAGAGTTTGGCATTAATCTTAAACAGCTCAAGTGCTCTGACGGCTGCCGAATTCTTATCCAATGGTTGAAAATCACAGCACGATGCGCATAACGTATTCGTGCAGTTGCCATTTCCACAGCCTTCAGTTAACTGCCGAAAGTAGCGCTCAATTAGATGCTTTGCAGTCGTTCTGTTCCTGCACAAGACATTTAAACAAAAGATCAGACCGACCAGACATGTCATCTCCAGTTAGGACAGAAAGCATAAAACACAGACTTGCAATGCAAATAATAAAATATATGCAATCTACCTCACTACAGGACGGAAATACAGGACTCAATATAAAAGCGAGCATACATTTTTCTTGTTGGACATAATGACACATAGATGTGAAACATTAAGAAATAGAAAAAACATGGGGGGGGGGGGGGATTTAAGACATATTAGTGTAGCTAGTTTAACCAGTTGAATGCACATTAAATCATTAAACCACATACATTCGGCTGGATTAAGTTTCCCTTTTGCAGGCACGGTGGACAGTCCTCTGAAAGAAAAGTAAGAGTAATAAGTAGCAGCAGAGTTGCAGCTTATCATGAAAGTTATTAATGAATGCTTAAATGTATTAACTATTTTATCAGTGAAGGATAAAAAGGGGTCAGAGTAGAAAACTTTTTTACTTCATCCCACACACTTTTTGAAAATATAACCGATTCAAGGATTCTATATTGTAATACAAACATGTACATATGATGAAAAAAATTGGTTCCCTGGTCCCTGGGGCAGCCCAGTGTTCAGTAATAAAAATATAAAATATAGAAAATAAAATACATAAATAAACTATGTAATTATGGAGAGAATAGTAAAATACTATAAAAAGTAAGATACAATAAACATATGTAATTATGGACAGAATGTTTATTGCCTGAATATTTAACTTTGTCAATAGGCCAGTTATACAGGACATTTCCCCAAGACAATTTCTAGCCCATTAGTTATTAACTATTCATAACCAGATCATGGTTGTTATATATCAGTCATAATGTTTAAGAAGTATATGTTGCAGATACACACTCATTGTTATTTTATGTTAAAGATGATTATAGACATCTGAAGATGCAAATCAGTTCATGGTGCAATTTCCGGAAGTGTTGGGTGTTTGGTCTGAAGTTGTGATTCATTTGAGGATTCAAGCCACAACATTTTTTTTTCTTTCCAACAGGCCTTTGTTGGTGAAATGAAATGTGTCAGTGACATGTTAACATCGTGAAGTGGCCCAGTCTCACAGCTGTTGTTGTTTTACTGGTTCAGAGTAAATCCAGAGTCATGCTTCATGTACCAACCTGTGCTGTGAACAGGAAGTCCTGTGAGTGTCTGTCAGTCTGTCAGTGACACTGCAAAAAAAATCCTCTTCTGTCAGTCACTGAGCTGCTGCGGCCACATCGAGTCCCGACAACTTTCCGTCTTTCCGCTTAAATTCACCTCAGTTTACCGCAATGCACGTGAGCGAAGACAAAAGTGTTGACGACGTCGCGGAGTCGGTGTAGTTTTTTTTGTTTTTGTTGTTTTTCCAAGTCACAGCAAAATATCCTCCTCTACCATCTTGTAAACAAGAGCGATGTATCCCGGCATGCAGCGCGCGCGGCTGTCAAACATCATGCCCCCTCTCCCCCCTCCCCCCTCCACGAGCCACAGAAATACACCAGTCATAAATCATATTCACGTGAAGCTCGGAATACTGCGGGTTACTAGCTGTTCCACGCGCTTTATATCATTAATAGTATTAATACAATTGTAGGATTTGAGGCGAGACACAGGTGAATCACAGGTTCGAAATTTTAACTAATAGATGTCAGCACGAAACTTAACCAGTTCACTTCTTACGCTTAAGACAATTTTTATTAAAAGTATTCGTAATGTATATATTAAACCTTTTATGGAATGTAATGTTTACATATGCAATTACCTATTATCTATGTAAATATGTATGTGCTGATTTGAATACATTTCCAGAACAGAAATGTTCACATTGAATAAAGCCAGTTTCAAAATTCTTTTTTTTTTTTAAATTTTGATGACATAATGGAGTCAAAGGTCAGAGGAATATTACATGATTTTTTAGTATTTCAAACATTATTACAAGTGTCAACAGAATTCTTTTTTAAATCTATTCCATGTTTTTCAGAATAAAATGTTCTATAAATCAGGCTGTGACGGATATATGTAAAAACCTTCAGCGTATAGTTAGCAATAAAAGCAGATGATTGGTTGGTTGTAGCTGAGTTTGCAAAAAAAAAAAAAAAAGATTAAACACATGATGCAGACAGGCTGACATTCATGAAATTATGAGAAATCATCAACATGGACAACTGGACAAAAATGATTGACGTCACTATGCTGAAAGATGACATGTTATGGAAGCAGAATCTCAAAACTGATGAGTGCTTTGTATTTCCTGCTATGGCTTGCCTTGAGAAGGGAGGATTACATTTGAGCACACTTAATTTTTTTTTTTTTTAATACCTACATAAGCACATTTATACATCCAGATTGCTCACATCATGAGACACCAGTTCTGTACTGTATCAGTGAAAAGTTAGCATTTTATTTTTGCACAGTTACGGTTATCCTCAACTGAAGACAATATCAATTGCCTCTTTAAATCTAGTGCAGAGATGTTCTCAGGATGTTTCAGGATAGAACTTATTCAGCAAAGAAAAATTAATAAAAATTGACTAACAAATCTAACTAGGTTTTTTATACACTAAACATGCCAGACATATACAGACATATAGTACAGACATATTTTCAATCAAAAAGAACATTGCATGTTAATATAAACTAGTTTTATATTTTATTGGATGGTTAATACTGATGCATTCCTGTGTATGCAACACTATAATGTTGTGTTATAATGTCTCTACTGGATATACTGTTGAGTTTTGTAATTCAGAACAATGCAGCATATTCCATAAACTAGTGCAGTGAAGTATGCATGAGCCAGACTACAATTTAAGTTGAAACTGTGAATCTCCGTCTATATATTAGTTTTAAATTGTGTTGATAGGCCAAGTAAAACTAGATATATGATAAATTTCTTACTTCGTACTTTATCCTATATACTTTTATTAGCTCCACGATCAGTGCAGAGCTTTGAATTATAACGAAATGCTGGGAAGCAACATGAGGAGTTGAGATAAGGCGCATTACACTTTAACAAAAGTACAGCTGCAGGCTAGCACTTTGATATGTAAGTCTATGAGATTTTAACTTTTAATGGTAATAATGATGTTTTTGAACTACATACATTAAAAATTGTACTTAAAGTAAGTACAGGCACTTAGTCACATTCTTCAACGACAATGTGCTTGTGTAGCAGTTCATACACTATTATACACATTACTTTTTTAAAAATATTAAATTACAATCATAGAAATAATGTGAAATGTGGGATTATTTGGAACAAAGGCCTGTTGAGTAAATCATAAATCTTAACACTGTGTTGATTACTCCCTGCTGTATACTGAACAGCACTCATGGATTCAGTATAAATTGCGCAAATGTCACACGCAAAAACGTGTTGATGGAGGCCGAGACACGGTGCAATCTCATTCATAACCTCCAAATCATATTCATAAACCATAAATCAAAGCCGGCGTATAGAGCACGCTGTCAGAAGGCTGCCGTCTCACTCTGCAACGGGCCCTCCGTAAATTATGCATTATCTATGGAGAGGAGATGTTTGTTATTCTGTCAGTGTTCGGCCTGATGTACCTTGGAGTTTTACACCCGGGTGTGACATTTGGTTTCTGTACCTGTCAGTCCTTCATGTCACGCTGCACCTTGAAGAGACTTCATCTTAAACCCTGTGCTGCACAGAGGTCAAAATGAAGTAAATACAGCAGTTTATGCATGCGAATACTAATGGAAATGAATGCAGAAGGAGAGCATAAAATGGAAATAAGTGCACAATAAGTGAATACATTTACTGAAGGTAACTTTTCATAGTAATAATAAATGTTGTAAGATTGTGTGAGAAAGAGGACACAAATTGAATAAAAGGTGCAGTATGCGCAGCGTTAGTTTTTTAATCTGTGAGAATAAGACTTAATTTAGCTGCAGTTCTTCTTATGAACACCGGAGGTCTCTGTAAGCACATGAAGCATCAGGCCTGCAGCTTTTCTGCTTCTTTATGCCATTATGGTGGTTTTATTTACTTGAGTCCAAAAAACAAAAGAATTTTTAAAGAAAGAAAGAAATATTTAATATTCACACTTTTCTTATCATCTCATGGCTATTAAGATTTACGTTGTGACTCCTTAGTGGGGTCCAGACCCCCAGGTTGGGACCCGCTGGTCTACACTCCAGTATTTCTGATGGCAATTAAATTTGGGTGTAACATAAACAGTAATCACCACTTAGATTATAACACAGGATGGTGGAGGTAAATTTAAACTTTAAACTTTAATCATACATGTTGTATTGTATGTGTTGTTGCATGTTTTATGTTTTAAACCATGTCTTATAATGAAAATGGAGGCAAATTTGGGGAAAAATAAAGACTTTTTTTTTACTAATATTCATATGTGTAATCATTTTAAACTCATTCTAATTCTTACCAATTCTAACCCTTACTCACTTTCGCCTCAGTTATAATAGATGTATTTTACGTCAGCTAAACAAACCAATAACTAGTGTCTATACTCTGATGCATTTATTCCATCACAGCTGCATGTGCTGGAGGAAAAGGAATTAATCTGCTGCACAGCCTGAGTTTTACACTCTGCTGCACACAGGAAGTTGCTCCATCATTTCAAAGTAACCTTTCTGCTCAGGTTGTTATGTTTAATGTTCCAAACGGTGGGAATAGTTGAGTTAAGCAGCCACTGACTCATGCAAATACTTCTGGCACTTTCTATCATTCCTCTCCCAACCATTCGATATGGATTAAGTCTGCCTGAAATACACATCATCATGGCGCGTCTCTTTTCCTGGAACATATCAATTAACCTCAATTGGCAGTTTAGGGATGTGGCTGCTGGGCGGTGCAGAGTTCAGCAGAGGACACTGAAGGTTGCACAGCTGTAGGGTGGAATGTGGGATTATTTTATCATAGTTGTTCAGAGGTAATAAAAATAGAATTGGTGTCTTCTGTGATGGAATCACATATCTGGTATATGTTGCTTCTTGGAATGTCCGAAATAAAAGATAAACTTCAAAGCAGTTGGATGATAGAAGCACATGATCTGTCAGAAAAAGAAAAGTTTGACATCCAAATATAATGTTTACTCTCTGATAACTGCCACTAAAATAAAAGATGCGTTCATGTTCCGTGGTTCATTACAGCACTTGAATCGAGTCAACCAGCTTCATCAATTTATTTGATACAGTATGATCACTAGATGGACAGCTAGTGATACAATTAAAGGATATGAGAGGCCTAGCCAATATCAAATATAGCAGTTACACACTTGCACTACCCACCACCATGTAATATAGCTTATCAACTATTTTAATGCACTTGGCACTTTTTTAATATGTAGTTTTCTCATATGTTTCATATCATCATATATAATTACAGAAATGTGCAATGACATCAAGTCTCTTTCAAACTTTGTCTCTGTCTGATGGCAGCATGTGTGTAATGTGCGAACCCCCCAGGAACTGCACCAAACCAATTTAACATAGAGGCTAAATTGTGGAATTACAACTCCCGGGTTCCCCTTTGGGCCTGGAAAAGCATTTTTCCCCCACACATTTATAGTAAGGAGCAGTGGTAAAACAGTAGACACCTTTACTCTCTCAATGTCATTTGGTCAAGTAAGGACTTTAAGTCATCTGACCCAGTTTGATTTCGATTTGATTGGGTTTGATCTTTATTAGTCCCTTGTTGCTCGCACACTTTTCTGGGATGTTAATTAGGAAGTTACACTGGCAGACATGGCAGCGTTGGAGTTTGAAAGTGACGTCAGAGCAGAAGCCAGAGGCATGCTGGGAAAAAGCCAGTTTCCGCTATAAAACAGAAGGGAGTATGCTTGGAGTGAAGCTTGATTAGAAATGGTGTGCTATTACTTTTATCTGCAAAAATCAAATTCTTCACGAAAAACTGCACAATATTTCTAATAGGGAATGAATGGGACAAGGCCAAAAAATGAACAAAATCAGAGTTTTTGCACGGCCCACTGCTGCCTACACGTGTTGTGTATTAATCCATGGTTTGATAGGTAATAGTTTTTGATCAATTACTGATCAATGACCATGATCATTTTTTCAGAAATGGAAGCCTATGGTACGAAATGTTGGTGCTTCAGACATCATCACTTAGAGTGTAGAACAAACAAAAAAAATCTGTAATTTTCTCTTTCTACTCTCCTCCTGGCCACAATTTACAATGTAATTCATTATTATTTATTTTACAATGAATTTTAATGGGCAGTGTCTAAGCGCAGTCGTGTCTTTCTCTGCTCCTCATTGACTCCAATAGAAAGATTTTCAGAGAGAAGCAGAATAAAATTGTTGAAGGGCCAAAAGTTGCTGAATAAATACTTGAAAAAATAAATATAAAAACTTGCTCCTTGTACGTAATATCAAAAAAGTACAAGTATTATTTGTTTGTAATCTCTGTAGAAGCTCATTTTAACGTACATACTCCCGCAGGAGCCCAATTTTCGAGTTAGTTTTATTGCAATTCAAGTAATACAATTAATACATCCAAATGATTTCCATTATTTACTCTTGCAATATTGTTTTTTTCTCTCACTTCTTTTTTACCAAGTGATAAACAAAAGAAAGGGTAAAAAAAGAAGGAAGAAAAAAAAAACAGAGCGCAAAGATACACAGGCCAGGTGAACTGAGACTTAATCTCCTGTAGGTGTGAACCTGTAATTATTGTCGCTGCCTGTGTCTGTATCTTTGTTGGATGGATTCATGTGTCAGTGGAAAGTTAAGCCTGAAAAGAGCAATAATGCTTTGGCTGTAGCCACGCCTACGAGTGTCGGACTGCGCCACACAATGCCTTCATCAACAGGAAGACAGATGGCCCTGGCTCACAAAAAGCCGTCATTTGTTTTTGGAATCAAAGCGACTTGGTGCATATCTCCGCTCGGTGTACATAAATGAATCTCAGCTATGACCTGGGAAAGCGGAGCTGCCGCAAGGCGTCCAAAGCATAAACTACTCCCATAATCCAGCTCTCTGACGGCTTCATTGGACCAGATTATTTACGATGGCAGCTTAGGAAATTGAAAAAGTCCTGATTTAAGCTTGTTAAAACAATGGTCACGAGGCAGGTCAAGACCACTTTTAATAGCCGGAATCAATGGAGCTCCCCTATGATAAAATGCAAATCAAACTCCATTAACTCCCACAGAATTAGCCCCCTGACCGTCTGCAGGCTGCAGGTTATCAGAAAACTAATTAGAGGAAATGAAAGAAGGCCGCAAGGAATCCTTCACTTCCAGAGCGGAGCCTGTTTAATTATGTTATCAATCTTTAACATGGACTCTCAAATTGTGACAACTTTTATTGTATGTGCAGCTTTAAAAAAAACAAAAAACAGTGTTATCGTGTTATTTGGAGCTTTAGTTTGCACAATGACACTATGCAGAAAAAAAAACAGCTGATCAATCCAGCTGGTGTACTCTAGGGTTTTGAAATAGATGGAGACAGCAAAGACAGAAGAGTCATCGTTATTTCAGTGTTGGGGCGAGGAACCTGCTCTTGCAAAAAAAAAGTGCAGCAGTGGTCAGGGATTTATCCATTTCCCCTTTTTCCCCTCACCGCACCTTAAAAGAAACATTAATAATGGCCCCTGCTGCAGATGATACATACGCGCCGGGCAAAGACAGACAGCTGCGACGCCGGGGCCAAAGGTCATCCGTCTTCTGGAGATATGACACATATCACTGAGACAAAGCATCGTAAACAGACGCCTTCATAAACCCAGCGAGGTGAAGGGTCAAGCTCTTTCCAGATGGAGTGAGCACATTAAATCAAAAACATGTTTCAAGCACTTTGTGTTAAATGTATTTACATATTTACATGCATTAAAAGAAGTGGATAACTGCAGTATTATCCTTTAAGGTATTCTTTTTGAAAATATTAAATACGCTCACTTTTAGTAATAAAGACAAGGTTCTGTTATATTTAAATAGGAATAAAGGTTTTGAGGCATATTATATTGTTTAATCAAATTTAATTGACACGGTTATTTAGAAAATAAACAGTTGCGTAATATGAATTTAATTAAATGGTATTTAATTAAGTCCTACAACATGAATACAATTAATTTGTTTAGTGATTTAAGTAAATTCGATTCAATAATGTTTAGTAAAATCAACAGAACTGTGTTTAATAAATTCAATGTAATAAAATTTAGTAAATTCAACGTAACCATATTATTTAGCACTTAAGATGGTTTAGTAAATTTAAGTCATCTAGTTTACTTCCAATTTAAATCACCTAGTTTAGTGGATATTATTTGATTATTAAAACCTTATTTTTTTATTTCTTTGAGTGTGTATTTCTGCTGCTGTGGTGAACCGTGTTATCATGATCATCTACTACTTTTCTGTTTTTCAGTTTGAGTTGAATCATTTGAGTCTCCACCGAGTTTCTCTTCTTATTTTGTTGTCATCTGACAAGATATTGCCATAAATGCAATTACACACAGATTTTTTTTCTCTAGATAAGGCCAAGGGTCTCCTGCATTAAAACCTCAGATAAGAAAGAACATATTTAGAATGAATGGATTTAGAAACTTTTGTACTTATTTTGAGTTCAGTTGAATTTAATATTCATATATACATTAGACTATATTTTATAAACTATATCTAAACAGATTACACAATTTGTAATTTGCTTCCCTTCTTTCTTGTATGAGTATCCTGCAGCCTTATCGATCAAAGTATTCTCACCTAAGGTTTATATATTATGAAATGTGTATGTAAATATTACATTATCAGTGTTTAGTTAATACATGAGGTTTACCAGCTCAGAAAACTGCATCACTTTACTGTAACTGCAGCCTTTAAAACCAGGAAAATACATCTTATACCATATCATCAAAATCTAAGATGATATTAAGTCTATTAATCATATACCGATATAATATCTGTACATTACCCAGCTCTGTTCAGCTTGATTTTGTTCAGACGAGACACAGTTTGATTGAGTCCCTATTGATTTTAAAATTGATCCAAGTTGCTGTGCTCACTGTGCATGTTTGTGCTGCAGGAGGAGCATCGTCGCTGCTGCTGATCAATGAGACGACTCGGCAGATGTTTAATTCATGCGTTTGCACTGATGCACTGATCTACCCTCAGAGCTGCCGTATTAACTTGCGTCATTTATTTCTAAGTTCAGATATCAAAAGATTCTAAAGTGGACAGAATGTCTTTTCTTTCAAATATGTTGTCTTTTTTTTAATGGGATAGATAACTGCTTTAAACAACATTAAAAAGAGAGACAAATTCATGAATTATCATTTTTATTTTGTTCACAAGTAGCCACAGTAGAAGTAAATGTGGATATGGAGTTTTCCTTTTACCCATAAGGACAAATAAATGATCTAAACTTGTCTGAGTTTGTTTTATAGTGATTGCTGATGGTGTTGGTCATTAACGGGAGCTCCGTAATGTGTCCAGTTAGCTACGAGAGGTTGGACTCAACCAGAACTTTGTGATTTTGTGTCTTTTAACCCCTCAAATGATCACTGAAGTGAAGGATTCCCTGTTCTGAGTGTTTCAACTATAGCGTGAAAACACATGAATCCATCTACAACCCATCTTGTGACCAGAATTCAAATGAAAAACCCACAAACGGAGCTTAAGGTACGATTAAAGCTGTGAAGAGACATTCCTGCAAGGAATTTGAGAAAGTGGCTATGCTGGAATGTGGCAAGTTAATACACTCGAGCTTCAATCTGGCACATGAAGTGCCAAAAACACCAAAAGCACAGAACAGACAGAACCTATGAAACAAAAGTGGACTGCTGGACTCAGAATCTGAACATACCAGAAAAAAGCAAAGCAAAAAAAACAAAAAAACAGACAGGAGTAAAAGAAACCACATAGCATGATGTAGCCTCCTAATTAAATATCATCGACATGAACACAAAATGCTCCTTAATGAGTAAAGATGCACCGTCAACATATATAACCGCTTAAAGAGCAAACTCGTAGGTTTGTAATTTCTCATCCAGTGTTAAGGCACATACTATTGCTTTAGAAAATACAGAAATATAAATGATCTTTGGTAAATGATACACTTTTACAAAATAATGCACTGCAATGAGGCAAAAGGTGAACGAGGAGAACATTCAACATATTCAAGGTGCTGCCGCCGCGAATGCTGGGCGACGAAGCGAAACCGTAGCATCGTTCCAATTTTCTATACCTTTACATGTCAGTTTGTGCACAACGAGAAGACGCTCATGATGTCTGAAGTGTGAAAGGAATGTTTTACATCTTTTTTTTTTCATGCCGTATACAAACCGCTGAATGTGTCACCAGCACCAACAGCGCTTGTCGGCAGATCTGAACTAACGATTTGAAAGTGCAAAAAAATTTTAAATCTTAAAGCCTTTTACTTTGGGAAATACCTTCTTAACACCACTGAGCTTTTTTTTGGTTTACAGCTGAACATCAGCAGGAAAAAACAAAAAACAAAACTGGACTGGAGTAAAAGAAGTTCAGCATATGAAATACATAAAGTGTTAAAAAAAAGCCCTTCAAGTAAAACTGAGAAACACATGATGGTAGCTTGTTGTCAACCTACTGGATAGTGCTTAAAGGAATGGTTTGACATCTGGGGAACTCTTACAGAGATTAATGCATTCCATTGATACCACTCCCTTATGCATGGCCCTTAAAGGTACAGTGTGTAAGATTTAGTGGCGTTTAGCAGCCTCTAGCTGAACTAACTTAATAGACAGGAATATATATATATATATATATATATATATATATATATATATATATATATATATTCACAAGCAGGGATTAATTAGTATACTCGATCAAAATTCATTCATTAATCAAATTTAGGATGGCTGCAACCCCACAGAAAAATACATGGTGTACCTTTAAATGAGACGCTACAGTCAGGAGACCGTTAGTTTAGCTTAGCATAAAACAGGAAATAGGGGAAACTGTTAGCTGAGCTTTGGATGAAAGTACAAAAAGTTATCGAAGGTTACGTGGGGTAATGTGCTGGTGACTATTACTAGCTTCCTGTAGTTGATAGTGATAGGTTGCCGGGCAACCGGCGGAGTCTCTTTAGCAAGTCACTGCACTCGGAAACTATAACTACTACATGAAACTATAACTTTGTGTGAAAAATCACGAAATACCAATCATTGTTATTGAGCTGTAGAGGTGCTGACAGGCAGGTTTTTACAATATCTTTTTTGGCCAGAGCCAAATAGCTGTTTCCTCATGTTTCCAGTCATTATAGTAAGCTAACGGTCAGCTGGCTTAATACTGAATGGAAAAAAAAAGAGTGGTATCAGTCAATCTTTTTATCGAACTCTCGCCAAGACGACAAATACATATAACCCCCAAAATATCTGTTCTTTTAATGTGAAACAGGCTAGCACTGTTAAAACTGATCCAATGAGTCAATGGACACATACTTTACACACACACACCCACACACACACACAGCATAATTTCTGGTTGATTCTTGCTGTATAAAAACTACAAAATTTAAATTTCTTGGTATATGCTCCTAATATGTGATTATATATAAAGTCAACAGCTCTCGTAATTACTTGGTGGAATGTACTGTACTACAGAACGGCTATAACCAGCCTCAAAAGAAGAAAGAAATGTCTGCACATCCAGCAAAGAGACTGGAATATGCATTGAACCAATGCCACTTTTCTCTCTGGGAAACCCTCACACACAGTATCTTCTTAGGAATAACCATACACTGATCCAAGGCCCCAGTGGCATCTGATACAGGTCACTTCCAGGCAAAGCTGAAGGAATGAGCAGGGTACCATATCAGAGAGAAAAGACACTCCCCTATAAACCCAGCAGTGGAATGTCTCTACTCCCACTCCTCCTTATATTAAAAAAAACACCTGATCAAGGACTGAGATGCATCGTTGTGAAAATAAAAGTTTCCCAGAATTAAAAAACAATTAAGAAAACACACAAAGATACTTTCCAGTTCTTCCATCTCCCAAAACCTCAGAAAATAACTTTAGCTTTACACATCCATAATATAAAGTACCCATTTGTATCTTTTATAAAAGAATCTCCTTGGAAAAAAAATACAATAAAATTAGATTTTTTAAAAAAACTATCGTGCAAATTGGAGTTTTTTTTTTTTTTTTTTTGAGTAACACGCTTTTAGACTGGAAGGCGTCACAGGATGGTGTGCATCGACTCCTGCTCCGGATCGGACTTGAGCCTTTCCTCCGAGTTCCTGGTGTATTTGACGCACTGCGAGCCTCCGTCGGGGGGCAGCTTCAGCTCCACGCTGTCCGCCTGCGTGGGCAGGGGCGGGGGCATGGTGCCGGCCCAGCTGGACAGAGTCACATCTGACAGCTCTAAAGTCTTATCGAGATGCCCGGACTCTTTGGCGGGAGGAGCCCGCTGCTCCCCTGAGGGTGGAGGAGCGTCTTTGGTGTAAGGCAGCGTGTCTATTTCTGTTGGCGCTAACGTGCAGAGATCCGAGAGGCCCTTCTCACTGTCTGATGGCCCCCGGGGGCTCCTCTGGCCCCTCTGTTCATCTGTCTGTAAGCCAGGGAAGCTCCGCCGCTCTATTTTATTGCAACCCACAGGGGCGGGCTTTGTGGGGGACAGGAAGGGAGTGTGCGAGCTGAGCACTGACCCCACCTTGAACCTGCTCAGGCTGAGGATGTTCCTGCGCGTTTCAGCGGGGAGTTTATCCAACTGCCTTCCAACTTGGACTGGGGTGGGAAACAGCGTGCCTTGACACGCCCTGTAGAAGTATCTGAAAGGGAAGCAAGCGCCAGACATCAGAACACACTCAGAAACCCAGATAAGTATGAAGCCTAGTTTATACTTCTGCGTGTGTAGCTACAGCATCGACGCAGACCCCTACGCCGAAGGCTCAGGCGCAACTCCAAAAAATCCTGAGTATGCGCTTTGTCGACGCTGACCGCCGGGGCTGTGATTGGCCGGCTCAGCCACGGCGGCCTACAAGTTGCCTCGGCAAACGGCTTCCACTTCAAGATTTGCAATAAATACATTTTCTCTTTGATATCAATGAGCTCCAAACACACACGCTGCTTTTAGGACCAGGAAAAAAAAAAAGTCCGGTTCAAGGAAAAAAAAAACAGGCAAAAGAAAAAAAAAGTCGGGTACATACAGTCCAAAATATGTGTTATTTAAGGGGAAATGGTGCTTTTTTTCTTTTTGATATCGATGAGCTCCAAACACACGCTACATCCTGACAAGAATGAAAGAAAAAAACAGGCAAAGGAAAAAAAAACTCCGGTACATACAGTCCGGAATATGTATTATTTAAGGGGGTGTGTGTTTTTTTTTTTTTTTTTCTTTCTTGTGGTGGACTTGAAGAAGCATGGATTCGGCAAAGCAACGCGTTCCCTCGACGTGGAACTTGGAATGCACGAGGTCTGCGTTGCGTCGCAAGCTGAAGTATAAACTAGGCTTAAGACACGTGAAACTTGAGACTGACAGTAAATATCTCTGCAAAAAGGTGACTTGTGCATTTAATCCATGACGAATCAGAGCGCAGGGTACCTGGGCAGCAGCGCTGTTACAGGTGTGATGATGCAGAGCAGGTAGAAGAGGGGGTCCTGGAGCAGCCGCTGCATGGTCCAGTAGGGGTTGGATGGGGAGTAGCAGGTGGGGCAGGAGGCGTTGTAGCACAGAGCCACCGTGAAGAACAGAGAGATGCTGAAGGTGATCGACAGCCAGTTCATCCAGGTCTGCAGGGAAAAACAAGACGAGTTCAGTTTCCTGAAATAACCACAGCAGGATGAATATACAAATCATTCTGTGAAGACGTAAATCTAAAAATAGTTTCGCAAACACGTGGTTCTCATATTTGACATTTTTTTTCATATCGTAAACCATTCTGTTTTGATTTCTCTAACGTGATGCATGTGCAGTTAAAAGCATCAAAAGTAAAAAAAAAATAAATGTGCACGTCTAGACAGTAGACTGAGTAGGAGAGGCGAAAAAACAACTGTTCATAAAAGAATAAAAAAGAAACAACTCCTGCACACGGTCAACCACTAGTAAATTATTTTAATATGATGATGTTCTGGTCCTCAGATTTTCATCAGGTTATATTTAGAGGGAGGAAGGTAAAAGTAAATAATAAAAAAAAAATAAGAGTAAAATTTAAATGCATTTTTAGATCCACAGGGACCAATCACATCACTTGCCGAAAACATGTAATCAATTAAAATTAAAAGTACCACAGCCCAACATTTTTATAGGCTAAAGAATAGACAGTTAAATACAATAATAATAATAATAATAATAATAATAAATTAGTGTCTAAGACAGTAGTAAAAAGGAGGAGAAAGCCAGGAAAATAGAACCACATGCATTTTTATACTAAAAAAAATTGTGTGAATCGTGTGCAATTCTCTGTGGACTGAGTCTCTGATGAATTGTACAATATTAATGTCATTCATAGACCTTCCTATAGTCACACATACATTATATACACAATCTGTACGAATGCTGGAATTATTACCTAAATAACCACAATATGGCAATAAGATTAGTAAATGCAAGTTAGTGAAATTAAAAATGAAGCAAAGTTGTTTTCAACCCAATTCTGAAATAAAGCAATAAATGATGAACCACTGAAGATTTATATATCTGTTTATCGAAATCTGGGTCTTACCAGGATGTAGGCAGGCATGTTTGTGTAGGAGTGTGTGTGTGTGTGTGTGTAGTTATGCTGAGCAGACCAATGTGAGTATGTGTGTTCTGCATTAATTATCCACAGTAAATTAACTCCTTGAATCCAGACAATACTTGGCTTCTGTGATCGATATCTGTGAATGTTTATTCATGAGTAGACGTGGTTATGTGTGAATATTTGGAATAATGCAGATTTTTATTATATTATACTCCCATTGCTTTTGGTTGCTTTTTTGTTTCGTATATTTTTTAAAATGTATTATTTTGTTCATTTATTTATTTTGTTTTTGTTCTTATAACTATTTCTGAAAAAGAAAAAAAAATTGGCTAAAAAAAACAAAAAGTAATCTGGGTCTTTACCTTCTGATGCGGTCAATGTTTTCAACACTGAAACAGTTCATTCTACCAGTTATCTTCAGGAAATCTTGGGATCTCTACTGATAAAGCGATATTTGAGAGATACTAAATGGGATATTTCTAATAAAGAATCTAAATGCTTCATCCACCACTGCAAAAAAAAATAGAAATTAATCTATTTACTGCAGCTAGAACACACAAAATAAAGATAGAGCTGTAAAACCAAAATAATAAGCTGAAAGATGCTAAATGACTCCATGAAGCTGTGAGAAACTGCTTAGTCAGCTATTTGTTATCTGAGCGACATCTTTCCTATTACTCCTAGTCATTTAATGAATCATTAATATACAATATTTAGCTTTTCTTTTTTTTTTTTTTAAATGTATTCCTTCAAATTAGCCCCCCCCCCACACACACAGCTACTGTATGGGGGAAGAGAAGGAACGCTGCCTGCTGTCACCTCAAACACCATTAAGTGACTTTCACGGCCGTCAATCATGCGTCGCATTATGTTCCCGAGCAACCGGAGAATGAAGAGCCTGCCAGCTGGGCGTCTGAAAATGTTTACCTTCAGTCGATGCTGTTCACTGTGAATACGTCTCCCCACGAGGGCCCATCAAGTTCAGGAAGGTACTTAGAGGAAATTACATTTTTCATGTTGTTGTCTTCATGTCGTAAATTTGAAAAAAGGCTCATCACCAAGACCCCCGTGCCTAAATGGTGATGAGCCTTGAGGTAGAATATCTGGAACGCGTAATTGGCCCTAAACGTTTAAATTAATATATTAATACAACGACGTTGCTCTAAGACAAAGTTGAAGGTTATTGACTTAATGAGAACAAAGAAAAGAGTCCCAAACATAGACGCTGTCTGTTCCTGTAAACTGAGGAAGGAGGTCAGCGGCTTTATCAAGGACCCGCCCACTCCCTGTTTAAACCAATGACATCTGGCATTACAGAATGTGACAAATAACTATCTTGACATAGTTTATATTACATGTGGTTATCTAGTCCATTGAATGTAATATTATTGTTGCATTATCTTATTGTAACTGTAACCGTTTCATATACTTTGGCAACACTGTGACATAGTCCTGCCGTTGCAAACAGTGGAATCATACTAGTTAATGCTAAAATTAAATATATACGTGTGGCCAATACATCTTTGACTCTTAAACTTAGAGTTTACTGTTATATTTTACCACTTATATATACACAGCAAATTACTGTCAAGACGTTTACAAAATATATTTTTTTAATTCTAATTTACAATAAAGAATTAAAAAGAAAGAGTTTTCTACCAGAATAGCAGACCGTAAAGTCTCATCCATTTTGACCCTATTTTCTATAGTAAATTTCTGATGACCACAGCTGCCAGTAGTAGTTTACCATAAATTATACTTACATTACATTACATACTTATATTTTTTCAGATTTTTGTGTGTGACACAAATACACAAACTGTGACAACCTCAGAGATTCACTTCCACAGCCAAAAATTAAACATTTTAATTTGAAACATTATGCTTCTAATACTGCTAGCATAACTTATTTTATTTGAACTACAAATTTCACTGTACTGGCATATAATCACCATTAAGACGATTCTATTATATTCTATCACCTGAGACTAAAAGGTAGTGAGATGTCTGAAGTGGTGTAGTGCTGTAATGTATTAGAGACGGTTTGCAGAGGAGCCGATAGAGGCAGACACTCTGTCATGCTGATATATAGGCTCTGATGCTGCAGTGCTTTCTACTTCAATCTAATCAGCCGGAGTTAAACATCGACATGTCCGACGGCCTTCACACCAGCACCTTTGCAAAGCCAACACGCTGATTTGAGTGAAGGGGGAAAAGCAGCAGTGTGAGACACGAGGCGTCTCTTTGTATTGAAATCTCATGTATTGTCCATCAGTGATTTGACAATAAAGCTTCTCACCCAGGTTTTTGTCTCAACGCCCAAATGCAGCAGAATGGTGAACAGGGCGAGGCTGGTGATGGGAGTTCCCCATGTAAACAGATCCACGTCAGAGTCTGCATAGGCCTGGAGGAGCAGGAGGAAGGAGAAGAAGGAGTAGGAGGATGGGAGAAGGAGAGAGAAAGAGAGGAAACGATGAGTAAGTGAGATCAACATGGAATTACTGAGTGAGGACGAGCTGATGGAAATAAAAGCCAGACTCACAAAGTAAGGAATGAAGAAGCAGATCAGACTTTGGTAGAATGCATCAATCATGTTCATCCAAAACATATATGGCTTATATTCCTGCAGGATAAGAGCAGAGAATCCGTCACAAATCATCAAAGTGACCAGGCAGCACCATAAAAACAAACAGTATAGTCATCACTAATGATTAAAAACATATCTGAGGTCAGTTAGGTCTGTAACATTGGAGGTTTTCCTAATTTAATTCAACTCGACCACTGAAAACATTGAGTGTACATTAAAGTGCTTTTTACGGAATAATCCAATCTGCACGCACGCACGCACGCGCACACACACACACTCACACACCATGATGAACTCACCAAAGCAGGCTGCTTAACTAATGTATTTAATTGTAATTTTGCTAAATTAATCACATTTTCCTTTAAACTGAACCCTAATATGCTATAATGTTGACATGCTGATGCTCAACAGGTATAATCTACCATCTTTGTTAAGCATGAGAGTATGTTAACATTTGCCAATTAGCACTAGACGAAGAGGAAGCTGGAGGAAAAGTTCAGATATTTTGAACTAATACTGATGGAGACATGAATATCTGTATCAAATTATATGGAATAGTTAATTAGACACAGTAGCAGTCAACGTTTGGCAAATCTTTCCTATTCACATGAATGCAGTGTCCAAACCTCTGACTGAGGCTGTATGTACGAACCACAAAATGTGAACTTCATGGTGGCGCGAGAAAAGTCACTAGAAAACATCTTCTGTCCAATTATTAATTAATCGGATCCAACCAATAGTTATTGAGGAGACATTGCAGTTTGGAATAAAGTGGTAATTTGGGACATTTTTCTCTATTTAATTAAAATCCACAAATCTTAGAAAATGTAAAAAAAAAAAAAGCTTGAGGTTTTGGAAAAAAGTAGTTTGTCAAAACAGATTTTAACTCGCACTAAATTTCCTATGAGCTTTCAGCCACATCTCGTTATTTGCCTTTATTGGCAGGAAGATGTGTGATGATGACAGTCAAACCGTCTCTATGACAACTGAGCAAATCCCATCTGCTTTTCACATGTAGTGAAATGTACTACAAAAAGGTCCTGTATTATGCACTTTTCCTGGGATTGATTTGAGGCTTTGATGTCCGGAGCAAGATATATTTGTGGTTTTAAGAAACAAAAAAAACATCTCAATATAATTTTATGTCTCGCCTCTTAAGCCTCTCTCTGCAGCTCTACAAACAACGGGTCGTTTTGTGTCTGTCCCATTTATATAAACGGGCCTTTCTCCTGATTTGAATGGTTGTGAATAGGTGGTGACTGTATAGTTGTGACATCACAACTTTGCTTAAGCCCTGATGGCTTGTTTCTTTCTACGATATGGGACCTTGCATACGTTTTCATGCATATAATTATTATTACTACTATCATGACACTGAAAAAAAAACTGTATGAGAAGATTTAGAATTTTATTTTAAGACTTCAACAAATGCAGTTTGCCTGTGGTCTTAAATGAGTTAAGGGGAGACTATGAATTCATGAAAAAAAAGGATAAACACAACATTTAAACTGGACCTCGGAGTTTTGGCCGTTCAAATAGAGCTGAGGTAGTTCTTGGAGAGTTTCTGTTGACACGTCTTTGTCCAGCGTGCCGGTGATGAGTTGTGGGAAGGCAGAGAACATCAGGTTGAAGAAGATAAGATACCACTGGTCAATCATGGCTGAACCTGAGAATCCACAGTAGAACTGATACCAGAAGATGAGCGCTACAAACATCTGTGGGAACAAAAGATAACAGGATGGATTCGCATGAGGAGGCCCGACAGAGAAAAAAAGAAATATTTTGGTGGGGAAAATTGTTTCCTAAACAGCTTACAGCATTCTTGTAGAAGAAATACAGGATCATGTTGGCCAGGCGGGAGTAGCACCAGTGTCCGTGGACCAGCAGGAGCTTCTGGAGATACCGGAAACGCGGGAGAGCAAAGTCGCTTGCCATCACCGCCTGCAAAACACCAGAAAAAGGATCCAACATTTAATCTCCTCCGTCCTCCCACCTCCCAGCACTAACACCCACCATTAGCAAACAACTTCCTTTTTTAATGAATCTGGGAAAGAGCAATAACCCCTTAATGCATCGACCAGCTTTTGGGAAATCATCTGTCATCCATCAGCATCTGAAACTAAACCATCCCCGAGGTGAAGATGGGTTCATAACTCCCCCTTTT
Organism: Lepturacanthus savala; assembly: GCA_030544235.1. NCBI lineage: Eukaryota > Metazoa > Chordata > Actinopteri > Scombriformes > Trichiuridae > Lepturacanthus > Lepturacanthus savala. The sequence continues at coordinate 10,656,535 of CM060481.1, forward strand.
TAAAAAAACAAAACAAAACAAACAAACAAAAAAACGGCACGACACACCTCGTGCTGTCAACGTTATCCGTCAACAAGAAAAATAACAGCAGATGCCTTGTTGTGCAGCTACTTAGTTTCTGCTGCGCTCCAATAACGGGCTCTGAACGGCTGCATGGGGAGCGCCGGCCTAATAGAAGGAAGAAAGGTCTGTTAATCATAATGCAGAGTGCGCCGGCCCGAGCGCCGAAAAGTGCGTCTCAGCACACTACGGAACCCCGAGGAGTGACCGCTGTCTCATTAGGAGTGCGTTTGATTAACAATGATTAATCTGCGGCTCAGGTAAAGGACAGGATGCGGAGACTTTAACAGATGTGCTACACAGCAGTGCGCCCGCAAAGCCTCCCCTGGAGCTTAATTGAGAACCTCCATCATTGCTATGCAAGATCACCTTCCTGGAACAGGGTGTTCGAGTGAAATGAGAAAGGTGTGCGAGTGTGTGTGTGTATGTGTTTGTGTTTCAAAGCCGTTTCCAAAGAGGCGACCTCAGAGTAGGGAGGGAGAGACGCTGGCGTGCGGATGGAAGCGGCGATGAACTGAGTCAGCGGCACACAGACAATCCTGTTTAGAGGATGTGTTTGGATGACTGGAACACACACTTGAGAGTAATTAAAGCTGCGAACAGTATTGAAGGGCCGTTCACGGTCGCCGACGCCAACGTTTGATGGCAAAGCATTTGGGGATTATTTCCTGTTGCCAGTGGGTGGCGCTACGACGGAGTCAATATGGTCAAGCTGTTGTGTTCAGGGTGGGTCACTGATGATGCGTCAGAAATGTCATGTAGATAGGACAAAGTGTGATGAGGTTATAACAATGTCCTCTCTGATGCCGATGGCAAAGCCTCGGTTTCTATTACTGTGATTGAGCGATATGAGGGATTGGATTCGGTCGTGCAGTTGTGTTCAGAGCTGGTCAATGATGATGCACGAGTATAATTATGCATGAGTTATAACAACTTCCTGTTTATGGCTTCGCATCGAAAATGTACGGCTGTGCAGGTGTGTTCACCATTCACGAATTCCCCTAATGTTCAATTCAAGATAGCGGACTTCCTGTTGGACTTAGGGTATGGGTCCAAGAGGCTTTTTTGTCCGTCTTAACTTGATACACATGTCTGCCGAATTTCGTAAGTGTATGTAAGTAAGTTAATGCAGAGGGCATTTATTTTGAAAGTTGTTTGCTGCTGTCAATGGGGAGTGTGAGTTGATATGGGTGTGTAGATATGTACAGGGTGGGATCCTTATGAAGCATCAAACATTTGGTCCAGATAGATGTAGTATATTGAAGTTATGACAAATTGATGTCAAATGGCGAGGGATAATAATTTGTGTGTGTGTTTTTCTTCTTGTTTTTGTCTTGTTGATGCAATCAGCTCCCACATCTATCGATTCCTTTTTTTTGCTTTTATGTAAGGTTGCAAATGCAACAAATGCAGATGCAAATATACTTCAAAGTAACTGGAAATGAAGCAAATATATTTTCTAATGTTCTCCCAAGGGAGCATGTTTTCTTTCTATCAGCCGATGTCCTCACCTTTCTCACCCTGAACGGTTTGCCTGCGAAAATTAAATTCGTTTTTCTGTCACTGAGGGTATATATGAATATTTATAAAAGACGTCTAACTGTGGCATAACAGCCCAGTGTATTATTTAAATTATAATTTTTTCCCCTCATATATTAGGTGGTCCTTGGAAATCATAAGTGGGCAAGTTACAAAAAGGCAGAGAAAACCTTCTTTAGCTCCATTCACTCTTCACAACGCCCCCCCCCCTCCTCCTCATTCCCGGACAGCCCCTCCCTCCCAGACTCCTCCTCACCTGCATGCCCTCCTGTCCAGAGATCCCCACGCCCACATCAGCGACCTGGATCATGCTGACATCATTCGCCCCGTCACCTGAGATTGATGTAGAGAGACAATAGAGATGACAAACTTTATTGAGCATGTTAATGGCAGAGCCACGCCTTCCCATGCAGTATTGCTTTATATACGTGGGCGTCAAAGAATTCATATAACCGTCCATCAGACCCATCAGATCCATCAGCTGTTACTGTATATTGGTCGTATGAGTTTATCGTCCTCCGCTGTGCGCCGGGTGACCTTCACCAGCTCCACTGACCCTCTGGGTTGAAGCAGCAATAGTGAAAGCTGCCAGAATGCTGCTGCATTGTGATTTTTTCTTTGGTAGGTTGCAGCTCTGTTTTGTGAGCTACCGGTAATTTTTTTGTTGTTGTCACTGCAGGTGGTGGAGTGGGGCATGAAGTGTTGGTGGGTGGAGAGGGTTTTTGTTGTTGTTGTTACAATATAAACAGCAATATAATATAATGAATATGGGGAGGTAGGTGGTGCAGTGAACCAATATCTCTCCAAACATTGTTACTGCAGCAGTGTTTTACTGTAAACAGCTTCACAATAGACGTCAGATATCTGACCCTATATAGTATTATATTTCAAAATATATACAAAATGTAAATAATTGGGTATAGGGTAATTAAGGAGTTAAAATAATACTTTGATATTTTGGGTGATATGCTTTCATGTTAACCACATTTTTGTATTTGTTGTCTGAGATCCGTATCACATTCATATTTACTGTGACGATTGTAAAACTAGTTAGCCAGTTAGCTAAGCTAGTTTAGCCTAGAATTTAGCTTAGCTAACTGGCTAGCGCTGCTGCAGCAACTAGCAAATTTAACAAAATTGCTGCTTTTCTGAAAGGCCAAATTAAAAGATGTTGATTATGTTAAGCATATAAAACAGCATAACATATGAAGAGTTCATTTAAAAATTAAAGAATGACAGTGAGGCATGTGATTTTCAATAGTGTTTCATTTTTTGAGATACGTCTATTTTGTCATATCTGACATATCTATATCAAACACACTGAACTTTGGTTTGACGACACACACACACACACACACACACACACACACACACACATATATATATATATATATATATATATATATATATATATATATATATATATATATATAAATGTGTGTATCAAATATATATATAAAGATTTCTAAAAATGGAGTCATCTGCTCTTACCAATGAACTCTTTATATGGAAAATATAAGCACCCCTAATTGTAATCTGGTTTATTCTTCCCTGTTTCAATTGCTGTAATAAAATAAATGCAATTACACACCGACATGTTTGACATGAAGTAAATATAATCAACGTACAGGTTACGGGGGTCTAGGATTAGTGCTATAACAAGATGAGGTCTGATAATGTGGGTGAAAGTGACATCACTTGTTCTCATCCGGAATCATCTGCTGTGTGTGGAGCTGCAGCGTTTCCTCCACATTACTGCTAACATAGCAATGACAGAAAAGCGCTTGCCTGGCAAAAAGGGGATCCTCCTGAGTGCCGCAGGAACAAATAAATGGCAAACGGGGAAAAGAGTCATAAGTCACGTTCACATTCTTATGTCACCTCCATTATGCTGCAGCTTCGTTAAGCCAAGATGTGTAATCGCTAAGGTGCTTTTTGACTCTGCGGTCACAGCATGGATGCAGGAGGTATGAGAGCGTGCTCCTCCTACCTACATTTCAAAGTCAACTCATATCGACCCCACAGCAGGACGAACACACACCACCCGAGCACCAATTTTATTTTTTTATATTGGTCACTTACTTTCTGACTCTGTGGGCAGGATATAAAAGCGAAAATTGCAGGCCATGTGAAACGCCTCCACGTTTTCCACATAGAAAGGACACGTGCCGGTGTAGGCTTGAGTAAAGTTTGGTAGCTGACATGTGGTGGGGGTTTAACAGTATCTCTACGGTCAATTACCACAGCATTAAATGTGTGAGACAAATCCTGATAATAGTTGGCCTTATAGGGGTTCAAAATCTCAATCCCAAACTACAGAAGACATAAAATAGAGATCCAAACCTAATATTGAATATAGCTGGACCATGTGAGAAAAGCTAAAGGGCTTTTAATTTCTATGTTGCAGTGTTTTATTTTCATGGAAGTTATATTTATATAACTAGGTGAAGCTGCTGTAGCCTACACATAAGTAAAACATGACTATACCATAGGATTTTGGCCATATAATATATGGTGCTGATTGAATTAAGATTATATCAGAGTTAAACCAAAGGAATTAAAGGGGCCCTGTTTATATATATACTGTATATATATAGTAGTCATATCTTCCTAAACTTTTTTAGGACTCTTTTATTGTCCTAATCATAAAATATTTACAAGATAATCATCAATACTTTTATTTACCATGCTTTATTTTGAAAAGACACTAGATGCCTGTAGTTTGTGTGAATTGACAGGAAGTAACTGGATCTTCTCTCCTCATACGGGTGTTATTTGACACACTGCTGATTTCTAACACATTAAAAATGTCCACTGACGGTTGATAGTATAATGTGAGGTTTTCACATCTGAACACCAATTTACAAATCCATATCAACCCTGATTGAATTTCATGAAATAAACCACTAGGATTAAATTAGTGTACTTAAGTAATAATGTTTTAGGATTAAACTAATAAGTTTAGTGTTTTCACCAGTCAGCAGCTGTTTATTCAAGCATGTTTGGATTCGTCTGGACAGTGTTGGATATTATCACCCCTGGTCTAAAGGTGCAAGAGTACAGCTCATAATTTATTCAATAACATGATAAGGAATGAATTTAGCTTCCAATAGCCTAGACTCCAACAAGACCAGAATATGTATATTTAAAGGGGTCCTAGTTTCCTCTTTTCACAGTTCAATATTTTATTTTTTTTCAATTACTTAGAAATATTAACATACATTCTTACACACTCATTCTGAAAAACCCTATTTCGCCCCCACTCTGTTGTGATTGGCCTAGCACTGTTGGAAATGTCCCGCCCCTCAGAGAACGAGTACAAGCGGTCTGGAATGGAGAAAGCAGTTACATGGATTTAGGGGTGCTACTAGAAACTTCCACTCCTTTTGTGACATCACAACAGGAGCCATTTCTAATGGCTTGTGTTCAGCCAGGTTTCACCAACACCACAGAGAACAGAATGGGGTGTGTGCTAGCAGGAACACAGAGGACCTAAACATTTACACACACTTACGTAAAAAAGTATTTTTTTATAAACAGGGCCCCTTTAATTCCTTTGGTTTAACTCTAATCTTGTGTAGACCTGCAAAGGAAAAAGGGGGTGAAACCTATATATGAATGTATTTCAAAGTGGATCTTGTTGACCTGCTTCTTACCTATGGCCAGGGTCATGACCTTCAGTTTGTTCCGCACCAGTTTGACCACCATGCTCTTCTGCAGCGGCGTGGAGCGGCAGCAGAGCACCGAGCGGCAGCTCCGTGCGACGGCCAGAAACTTATCCTCCAAGCTCTTGTCCAGGGCGTACGCCAAGGTCCGCCCGTCAATCACCAGGCCCAACCGGTGCACCACGAAGGGCGAAGCATGGGAGGAGGAGGACGGCGACGAGGAGGGGTAGATCTCAAAGGGTGCGAAGTTGGTGTGGAAAGCCTTGGCAGCCTGGTCGGCAGAGCTGCACAGGAATTTGGCCTGGATGTAGTGTAAACTCTCCTCCAGCAACAGTGCACACGCCTCCTGGTTCAGAGACAGGCATACAGAGGGTTGTTGAGTTCAGGGCAATAACCTGCTTAAAACGAATCTGCCTGACCTGCTTCACATCTGGTAACCAGATGTTGTCAATTAACGTATTATATCTCTTTCGTTTAATCAGAACTTTCCTGGAGTGCTGTCCTCACTTGCGAGACAGCGTTTAAAAACATGTTTTTAGCTTTAGAGGTTGTTTTTTTTCCCCCCTTCGGATGGAGCCAGGCCAGTTGATTGCTCCCGTTTACTGTCTCTATTTCAAATCCAGTGAACAGGCTGCTGGCTTTTAGTGATTTTTGATGTTTCATATTTCGTTTGTGAAGATGATGGGTGTTATTTGTGAAGGAGAAAGAAAGCTCTCTTAAAAGTCTCACCTGAGATTCAGCATTCAGTGTCAGAATCTCCTCCTCGGGATCCAGCAGTTTGCAGGCGTACGCGATATTGATGGCGGTTTCCTGTTTGTCGCCCGTCAGCACCCATATCTGCAGGCCGGCCTTGCGCAGGGAGGCTATGGTTTCAGGCACGCCGTCCTGCAGCCGGTCCTCAATGCCCGTCGCTCCTGTGGGTGAAGATACGCGAGCATGTGAGCCAAACTTCATATTCTACACAGTACTTAGTTACTTCCATACTATAATGGAGTAGTTATTTTTCAGTAAACTTTTTTATTTTCTACTCCTTACATTCTAATAAATATCCTCATTACTGGCTTGTTTTAATGACAACTTTCTTTTTCTGCCAAAAAGTCCATTATTTGACATGCTCTGTGCCTTAAATTATAACCAACCCTGCCCTTTTATTTTAAAATACTTTAAAAGGACAATATAACATACAAAATGCCAAATTTATTACAGTTAATATATTGGGAGTTAAAGGTTGTTTTGCCCGTTATATTTAATAGATTGTATCCCACTCACACACTATTACCTGTTCCAAAGCTTTTAAAAGGCACAATACAGCAGATTTTTTTGTCATTACTTTTATTAATATATTTATTATTTAAGCATTTTTGAACCAGTATTTTTACACTTTTACCAGAGTAAAAAGCTTGACTTAAGGTTGTTGTTACCTCAAAGTGTTTTTAAACACTAGCATCTATACTTCTACCTGAGTAATGAACATGAAAACTTTTGACACTTCAGAGTACAATGCAGTAAAAATATTCCATTCTAAGGAAAAGTCTTGCTTTTAAAACTATACTTGGGTAAAAGATATATAGGTATTTGAAGCAAAATGTAATTCAAAAGTAATGGAAAAATGTAATGTTCTAATGATTTTTATTATTCTCATTACTGTGAATCTGTTGATCACAGGATATGCTTGTTTTTTCAGTCATTTCTTGCAGATAGATGTGAAAAGCATCTTTTCACTGAAGCAAAGTGCAGACAATTGTATGCTCAAAATAATAACCTTATCGGCCTTAATTAGAAAGCTGTGGTGCAATGGTCACCACATCCTTGTTGTGTGGCAAAATGTAGCCTACAGTGGAGAAGTCGACTGTACTTTCCCCACTGAACTAGTTCGAACCCGTTTTCTGTGTTTTTTGTACTCTGTAAGCATAAATGATGCGGAGCCAAGCTTTGGTGAAAGAAATCTCTGATCTTAGGCCAAAGCAAATTTTATCGAGTTGATTCTTTATTTTTTACTTTGATACTTTGTTTGAGACCAAATTGTGTACTGTTAATGTTTTTTTCCCCACACATCACAGAAGTACTGCAGTAAAAGTCGTAGCTTGGTTCCTCTGATTCGTATGTTATTATATATGACATCTTTAGATTATTAATAATTGTCAATTAATATATATTACTAACATATTAGTATGTTAATATAGTATATATTCCTATTATTATAGGAATAATATATTATAGGAATATATACTTCCTATGGGCAAAAATGTGAAATGTTTAGTGGGAAAAATCAATTTGGTGGAGCTGTTAAAAACTCAGACATGTCAAATGTGACACACTATACCGCTGTTTAGGTCAAAAGACAAAAAAAGACTAGTGGAAACGGCTAGTTTCATCTTTAACTACTGCATGCATTTTAAAAGCTTGCATTATCCATTGTGTCAAATGTGCATCTGAAAAGTAACTAAAGCTGCCAGATACTTAGTAGTAGAGTGGAAAATGTAATGGCGTTTAAGTTTAATCATAATCATTTTAAACGCATTCTATATGATGTTATGCAAAATGAATGTTCATGTGTCCTTTCATGTCATCTTGTTTGTAACTAACTTGTTTCTGGTGCAACAAGTTAGTTTTGCACCAGAAACATTTTAAACTGTATGTTTTAAGTCTTAGTAATCAGGAGGCTGGCTCTCAACTGGCAACTTCCTATATAAATGAAGGTGATATATAAGTACCATCAAATAGAAATAGTCAAGTAAAGTACAAAACCAAACTGTTCTTCCCCTTCCATTCAGTATACCAATCGTTACGTCATTACCAATCGTTATATGGTAATCGATAGAGTCCCTATATGCGACCTTAACAAAAATCCAATATTAATGTGACCCTACATCCTTTAGATTATTAAATAACAGCAAGTAAACAGTTTGAGGTATATTGATGTATTGATGGTCTGCTCTGATTAGTGAACCGTGGACAGAAACTTGTGGGAACATGCAATATCTGTATTTATTATAATGATGCATTTACTGGAGAAATAAGTTAGCATTGTATATATATATATATATATATATATATATATATATATATATATATATATATATATATATATATATATATGTATGTATTATCCAATCCTGCGGGATGTGCGTCCATCTATCCATCTATCCATGTACAGTATTTGAGAATTTGTTACTTTCCACCACTGTTGAAATCAATATTCCAATATAATCTCAGTTTCATTCCTATGGAGCATTGATGTGGCTTCTGCTTGTGACGCCCAATAAATAAATAAATATAATTTCACCTAAAAGCTGGAGGTTTGTCTCCAGACGCAGAGCAGAGTCAAACAGCAGCTCCTCCCTTCCCTGGATGGCCGTCTCTGCCTCCAGGTGACGCTGCAGCCAGCAGGCATATTCCTCCTTGCTCAGAACCTGAAACAAGCACATCAAAGTTCACGGGCAAGCACACATTTATTAGTTAAAACATTAAGGGAAATTCAACAGCAGCTCCTCCTGCTTTGCCCACACCCACGGGAGAATGTGAAACCTTGAGAAGGTGTTTCATCACGTCGCTTTGGTTACGGGCCTTTTTTTTTTTTTTTTTTGCACAAGCAGGGATATAATGAGCCCGGCTTGCGAGAGCATAAATTAGCAGCCTGGGAAAGTGGCACAGATTGCCGCTGAGTCACGGAGAAACTTTGGAAAAGGCCGATCCATGTGATCATCTGTGCAAGTGGCTACAAAACACACGCTGCCAAATCGCCACTGAGACGCATCAGCTCCACTCTGCTGAAGCACTTTAATGAGAAAGGGAATTTGTTTTAAAAAAAGGGGATTTATAGAATTCTGTTACCTTTTTTGCAATGCACAGTGTGCGGAGGCCATCTGCAGCGTACAGGTTTAGGTAGTTCTGGGTCCTGTAAACAATCTTTTTCTGGCGTTTCCCTTTGGAGCTACCTGCAAGTGATGGAAAAAGAACAGGAGAATAAAAGATTAAATAGCCCTGTTTTCACGGAACTGGCATAAGCCGTTTAGCATTTTTTTGGCATCCAGATTGCCGAGGGCTTCTTCTTCCAAGAGGCACATGAAAGCCATCTGTCTTCACACTTAACTGAAACATGTACACCGAGCGTCAATGTATTTCACCAAGTTCCCCCCCGTGTTAATCGTCGAGCCGAGGCCGGACGATACGAGACTTTTACAAGCTGATATTACAGATCTGTTTAAATGAACAGGATCAGGTTTTGCGTGTAGGTGTTTTTGAAGTTTTTGAAGTGCGTCTCTGGTGCAGGCGTCTTCGGGGAGGGGGGGGCATCTTTCTGGCAGGAGGACAGCAAACAGATCGGCTTTATCTGTCTCCTGACACAGACGCAGCAGCCAACACTGGGATCGCCAGCCTTGTAATCTCACTAATAACACAACAGCTTGGCAGGCACCGCCACACATGCACCGCCACGCAAAATCATTCTCACTGAAAGGAGCAAATTAACACAAATCTGTCAGCAATCTTAAGAATTCAAGCGCAGAACGGAAGACTCGAAAGTCAGTCGAAATCTTTTTATTTTTATTTTTTTTTTAAAAACAACTATGGCCTTTATAACACTAATAGAATTCTTTTTTTGCTTGTTAATGATTCTATTGACTTTCAGTGTGATTTTTGTTGGTTGTGACAGAGACTTCTTCTCTCTTCTTTGGCGGAGAATAAGAAAAGTGTTTCCAAGGACAGCAGGACATTTCCCCCCCTTTTTTTTTGACAAATAGCTGCTTGGAGCAGGCAGTCTTACAGACGCAGGTGGAACTACACACAATTTACAGTTTATTTTTCTTACCAAGGAAAAAAAAAGGGGAAAATTCAACTAAAATAGGATTTGTGTCCTATATATAAAACCTGTATTCTTTCACTGTTTTGGTCAGTGGAAACAAACTGGAAAACACAACAAAACCGTAGGTTTTTAGCTCTTAACATGTTTATAATATATTAATGTAGGAACAATCATTTGGACTCATGTTTCTATCCACCTGATGAATGCAAATCAAATATTTAGTCTTCTTCTAGTTCTGCTTTGGTTTCCAATACACTCACCGTCTCAATACAATCATTGCTAAAACTGGGTGGAAACAATAAGACGGTTTAAAAAAGGCATTGCAGAACCAATTTAAAGTCTTTAGGGCAGAGCTTCATATTGGGGCAACATGCAGACTAACAGTGACACATACATAATATATGACTCAGCCATGGTTGCCGAAGAAAACTCCTTCAGAGTTTTTTATGTCTTGTTTGTGGAACATACTCATCAGCTAAATTCAATCTTTTTTTATTATAATATGATTCATCCATCTGGCTGGATTACGCATCTGCTATGGAGGACCTCATGATACAATAGTATCACGATACTTGGCCCTCGATTATAATTGGTTATCCAGATCCAGCGAAAATGAAATTTTATCTGTTATACCACGACATCTGCGACTAAAGAAGAAAAAATACTTCTCAAAAGATGAAAATTGTTGCATGTCATCCCTCTTTCACCAAAAAAAAAAACAACTTTTTTTTTATGTCATTGATACTGAGCTTTGATATTGTATCACGACAGGAAATAGCACGATAGATTGTAATATCGATCTTTTTGTCAGACCCATACAAGAATTCTGATTTTCATTATGGAAGAGAACAGGGGGAGAGTGTTGTTTACGCTTTGTTGATGTAATGTATGGGGCTGTAGGTTTTGTGAGTTGCAAGTAGAGCTGCGACGACTAGTTGATTAATCAATTAATCGCCAACTATTTTGAAAACCGATTAATCAGTTTGTCATTTTTAAGAAGAAAATGTGCAAATTCTCTGGTTCCAGCTTCTCAGGTCTGACTATTTTCTGTTTTCTATAATAGTAAACTGATGATCATTTCAGGCTGCATCTCCAGCTTTGGGGAAACAATGATCTACATTTTTTACTTATTTCTGAACCAAGTAATCAATGAATCATTTCAATGATCAATAGACAAATCAACTATTAAAACAGCCGTTAGTTGCAGCCCTACCAGCAACTACCTCCCCAGATGATCAGTAATCAGGGAGATCATCTGGTATCGTGAGAGTAGTTTTCCAAGATCTCCC